>VUQH01035221.1:0-12443 GCA_015106775.1 Etroplus canarensis | reverse complement strand
ACAGCTATATAATATATATATATATATATATATATATATATATATATATATATATATATATATATATATAAACTAAATAAATGAAACACTGAAATGCATGTGGATGGCAAAAAAACCTCCATGTTATCATTGGTGATTTCCCTAACTCTAAACCTATGCTATCAAATCTATCTATGTCATTTTTTAAATTTGCGGTCTCAAGCCCTGGGAATTAGTGAAATGAAATAGAAGAACTGACACTAAAAACAATTTAATGTTTTTCCCAAACTGGTATGTTTTGCTTTTGTCCAAAACATAGGCTTAGGGTAAGGATAGGGATCATCACTGCGGATGACCCGACCCTCATGGTGGTAATTACTTGGTGTATGTCAAGGTTTGCCATAGTGTGAGGAGAGGACCCACGCTATGTTCCCACTGCAGACGATTGCAATTTTTTGCTGGGATTTGATTTTTTTGCATGGTCTTTCACATTATAATTTAAAAGCGACTGCCATCAGAATACACTGTGAACAGTCTCTGGCCCTGAAATGACGAGCATGCGCAGAAGAAAGCGTGATGTCACATACAGAATGCTGTGTTTACAGAAGTAAATATGGATGCTACACATGTCAGCATGAGAGTAAATCTTCACTTTCTTTGCAGTGACTAGCTCCATCAATGCTGCCTGTCTTGCTTGTTTTGTGCATCTTTGACGTTTGATCTTGCTGCGTCTCGCCTCCTCTGACGCAAAATTATGAAGTCAGTGATGTAAAAGTGGTCATTCAGACTGAGGTCGCTTTCAAAAATATCCAATTTAGGACCACATATTGAAGTGGCCTAAATCTGATTAGAAAAAAATCAGAGCTGTGGTGTTCAGACTGTCATGGACAAAACAGATCTGGGTCACATATGGGCAAAAAAATCGGATTTGGGCCACTTTTGCCTGCAGTGGGAACGTAGTGCCGGATGCAGGACTCCAGAAAGCCAAATGAGTATAACTCAAAGCGAGCTTTATTCCAGCTGAAAGAAGTCCAAAAAAGGAACAAAGTACAAAAACTCACGAACCAAGCTGGGACACATAAGTCATCAAAACGCACACTGCGGCTGGGACAAACCATGGATGACACAATACTGAAGAGAGGCATAGTATAGATAAACAAAGACTAACAATCAAACAAGAAACAGGAGGGAGAGGAGCACAGGTGGCAACAATCAAGGGCAGGAAGTAAAATTAAACATAATGCACGAGCCCAGACTGGTTACAAAATAAAACAGGAAACCAAAAACATCACAGTTAACATGACACAAGACCAAAGTCGATGAAAGACAAGAACACAGCAGGGAACATCTGGGGAACTTAAAAACAAGACAGGAAGGCTCCTAAGAGTGAACATAAGCAGGAATGCAGAGACAGAAATAAACACGGCAAGGCTCAACAATAGAAATAAACAAAGGAAACAAAACAGATCATAACTACTGAGAATAAAAACGTCCTGAAGAACTAAGAAACTCAAAAATCATAAAAGAACTCAAAAACACCCAAAATAAAACTACAGAAACACAAGCCCATGACAGTGTCCAGAATTTATTTTATTTCAAAATCAAGGCACAAATAAATAATTACAAAATTCATGCCTTTCTGACATCTTGACAATTTCTGGCTCACCGAAAATGTGGAAATGTCGCACCCCAAAACCTTTATTTGTGCTTGAGAAATGTGTGAGGTTGTTAGATGACAGGAGCAAGCTTCCAGGATCAAAATTCCTGCCAACAGTCTCTATCAATTTAATCAGGGGCTTAGATACAATTTATTATTTGAATTGATGGTTGTTATTCTTTTACAAACAAACAACTAGACAACTAATCAACACTCATTTGCATTTTGAATTGAGAATAGAGATGTCAACTTTCTGACCTGAACTCAAAAAATTCTTTCATAAATGGAATTTAAGGTGATGTACACTTTAGTCCATCTGTTTTTGAATATAACACATTTTCTTTTTCATTTTGCTTCTGTACACCACCACAGTGGATGTTAAATCAAAATACCAAGAAGTAATTTAATGGCAATTTTTAGTTTTAATTCAAGGGGCTTAATAAAAGAATTACATTGACTGTTTAGGAATTACAGCCATTTTTTTTTACACATAGTCACCATTTACAGAGGCTAGAAATAATAGGGCAAACTAATGTAAATTAAAATATAAGGACTATTTTTAATACTTTGATGAAAATCCTTTGCAGTCAGTGAATATCTGAAGTCTAGAACTCATGGACTCAAATGGACTGTTTCCGCCCTTGAGATGCTCTGCCAGGACTTTACAGCAGCCGCCTTCAGTTGCTGCTTGTTTGTGGGTCTCTGTCTTCAGTTTTGCCTTCAGTAATTGAAAAGCTGCTCAGCTGGGTTGAGATCAGGTGACTGATGTGGCCATTGAGGAATATCTTCATTTCTTTGCCTCAAGGAACACTTGGGTCTCTATTGCAGTATGCTTTGTGCCTTTATCAGTTTGCATATATGATCAGGTTGTAGGAGAGTATAACCCTGTAAACTTCAGAATTCACCCTGCAACCTTTATCAGCACTGACATCATCAATAAACACTAGTGACCCGGTTCCATTTGGCAGCCATACATGCCCATGCCATAACATTGCCTCCAAGTGTTTGACAGATAATGTGGAATGCTTCGGATTATGAACAAATCCTTTTCTTCTACATGTTTTTTAATTTCCATCATTCTTGTATGTCATTTTTGGTGTCATCTGCCTCAAGTTTTTTTTCCCCTCAGAGCAGTTTAAGCTGTTTTAGATAACTTCTTGCAAAGTCTAATCTGAGCTTCCTTATCTTGAGTGTCACCAGTGGTTTGCACCTTGTTGTAATCTCTCTGTATTTACATTCATGCAGGCATCTCTTGATTGTAGACTTTGACAATGATGCACCTACCTCCTCAAGTGTTCTTGGCTAGATGCTGTGGAGGGGCTTCTCAACTAATTCTGCGATCATCCACTTTACTTGTCTTCTGTGTTCTTCCAGGCCCTTTGGTGTCACCGAGCTGGGCAGTGCATTCCTTCTTTTTAAGAATTGTTGTTTTGGCCACTCTTAATATTTTTGCTATCTCTCTGATAGGTTGATTTGATTTTTCAGCCTATTAATGGTCTCCTTTACTTGCACCCACATCGCTTTGGGTCTCATATTGAGAGTTCCATTGAACAGCTACCAAATGCAATTTCAACACTTTGAATCAGCTCCACATGTCTTATCTGCTTAGTTTTCCATGGAATAATTAGGGGACAAACCTCACCTGGTCATGAAACTCATTATCCGTCAGTTGTCCAATTACTTTTGAGCCTCTGCAAACAGGCCATTAAAATCCACTGTGGTGATGTACAGAGGCAAAATTATTAAAAAAACTGTGTCACTGTCCCAAAATGGACCTAACTCTAATGTGCAGAAACATCGTCAGGCTGAAATAAGTTCTTTTCACTTTGAATGCATGATTGAGCTGTTATCCATTAGTGTTTTATGCTATCTTGGTCACCTTCTTCACATATAACACTCACTCTGGTCTAACAAAACAAAACATGCAGTGACGCATACGCACACACGCATAAGCAAAACATCACTGATTACTCTGAAAGTCTGCTTCAAGACAGGCTAGACAGACAACTTGATAACCTGACAGAGCCTTGACCTAGTTGACTTTTTATTTTTGCAGATAAAGATAGGCAGAAGAAGGAAAAAAAATCAAACCGAGGCCCTGCTCGAGCTTTCCGGCACTTTGAAGGTGCTCTGATGCTACTGAAGTCTTTTTATGGCATACTTTCTGTGAAGACATAAAACAAAGTTGTACAACCGCACTCTGTCTGAAGTTATCACTTCCTCTCAGTGTTATACAGCCAGTGCACAGGGCTGAGCTTGACTACAAAGACCGAGTCAGACGCTGGACTTCCTACTGTGGCTGTACATCAAGGACATTTGAAATGTGGAATTCTATCATTTACCGTGTTATGCTATAATATGTTCAAATGCCTCTCGTGTTTGTGTCTTGCCTTCTGTGAGTGTTGGTTCTGGGGGCTCTTGTAACATAATTATGTTGCCATTTTACCCCCAACTCTCTCCAAAATGAAACTTCGATCTGAAGTGAGTGCTCTGATTTATTAAAGGTCAGGTGAAAAAAATCAAAATACACAACATTTACTTTTTCTTACAAAACAGCTTCATTATCACGAGTCGTAATTTTTGAAACTGCAGCTTTAATTTGGGAATGAAAGTCTTTGTATTTATAAAAAATGTTTCCTTTTAAAATGTCATTGCTGAATGAGAATAATGATGTGTTTATATACATGCAGTTCTACAAGATCTTTCTTTACTTAAGCACCAGTTCTGCAGAAAAACAATGCCTCCTCTTGGCCACAGTGAAAAAAATTAATTAAAGGCTTATGTGTTTTTTCCAGTGCTGGATACAGACAATCCACAAAAATAAACAAAAAAAGTGAGTCCATTTTGCATTCAATAGCTGATGAAGACAGTAAAAAGAACAAGGACTCCAAGAAAATATAATTTAAAGCAGACAGCTTGACTATCTTCACAAACTACAGTCCCCTCTTAAGTTGAAAACTATTCATTTAGTCTCTGTCCCCATCTGTTCTCTATCTCATCTTGAAATTGTCAGTTTCACTTATTGTGCAGCTTCCTTGAAAAATAATATTCCAGTTGAAATTATGCTCATAATGATAACATTCACAGGCTCCCCCTTGTAGATTCAGATCAAAAGCTTTTTTTTGAAATGGTAGATAAAAGAATTGGGGGGGGGAAATTACATTGCTGTGTGCCACTGAGATCGACCCATCCAAGAAATTCAGTGGAAGTGAAATTCAGGCTCTTTTGCAAGGCGCTTCCAGCTGACATCAGAGAAGCTGAAGTCTAGGGCCATTAAAAGCACACACCAAGTTTAGTTAGAGGATTTGCACACAATATGTGAGCTAGTGGTCCTGAAAAGTAGTTCCTTAACTCTGTGAATACGTCCAAATGCGCATGCATGATTAAAAAGAAACCAAAATCTTCCCAGTTTAGTTCAGCTATGATGAATATATTTATTTTATGGCTTTAACATTGCACTTCATTGATGTCCATTCTGCAGGGAGCAAAAACACAACCACCTGGTTTGATTTTCCCCAACTAGACCTGAAAAATAAAACCTGCAATCAAATACACAGACATTCAATTGTAATGAGATGATGTTTTTCAATCATTACCTCTGCCAGTGTGGTTTTGTTTTTGGTTCATTTTGTTTCTCTGTCTGTCATCAGCATTATGCAAAAGTTACAGACTATTTCAGAAGAACATTTATAAGTGATTAACTTTTGGACTAGAGCCATATCTGGATCCAGTTAGAGAAATATAGATTTGAGAACTGTTAAGCCTTGGTGGAGGTAAAGTTAGGTCCATACGTTTTGGGGCAAAGGGACCTCTTTTTTTTTTTTTTTTTTAAATTTTGCCACTGTACACCACCACCAGTGGAATTTAAATCAAACAGTCAAAATGAGATTGAAGTGCAGACTTTTAGCTTTGATTCAAGGGGTTTGACAAAAGAACTATGTTACTCGAACCCAATGCATAGTCATGTCGACCTGTTTTGTTGTTAACCTAACCTGTTCTCTGTTCTGATTTCTCCTCAATGTGGATTGGCTGCTGAGCTTTACTGCCCATTATAAAGCCAGAGGAGGCAGAGCATGGGAGTGGCTCTCTCTGTCCTGTTTCCTAACTCATCAGCACCGATGTTATTTCTTAGCTGCTTTTGGCAGTTGTGTTTATTAATTATTTGTTGAGTTGAGAATTACCGGCAGTCCTGCTTTAATTTTTGGTTCTCTTTTGTTAGTTTGCTGTATAGGGGAGAAGCCTGAGCTCGACAGCCTATTGTGTGGCTGGTTTGTGGTCTTCTCCCTCTTCTGTTTGTTTGTGCTTGGACTCCCATATCCCTTCTTGTTTATGTTTTGATTCTTCTAAGTGACACATAAGCTGTGTTGTGGCATCTCGTGTGTTTGGTTCCTTTGAGCCATTTATTTGGGGACAAGCTGCATTAACTGTTTAGGAATTACAGTCATTTTTATACATCATCCCTCATTTTCAGAGCCACAAAAGAAATGGGACAAACTAACATAATTTCAAAATAAGAATTGTTATTAATGATTGGGTGAAAATCCTTTGCAGTCAATCACTGAAGTAAAATCCATGGACACCATCAGCTTAAACTCTTGGATTGCTTTTGCAATATGTTTTGAGTCATGATATCCCTGAAAAGTGGGGATATGATGGATTCGTCAGTGACACTGCTGCTGCAAATCCTTCATGTCATCGGGATAGCGCAGAAACTATTTGATGGATTTTGAATTGCGGCATAGTGATAGACCACGATGAGATCTGGAACTGACTAGATTTTCAGCCGTTTTGAAAGTACAGATTTGCCACTAAGTGGCATTATCCGTAACTTTTTAAACACTCTTAGCCATATCTTTAAAAATATTCGTCCAATCCACATGAAACAATAACCAAATTAATTGTAGGCTCATGTACCTTCACGGTGACACCTGCTGTTGCCGCTGCTAAAATTGGTAAAAATCTTCAACTCTGTTGCTACATATGTCAGTTCGTAATCATCCAACTTTACATTAAAAAAATAATACAAAATGACTGTGTCATCTGGGTTGGGTCAGCATTTGTGAAGAAATTGGGGTTTTTCTCGGATATATCTTTAATGGTTGCATGGCAACCGTGGAGAACTAGTTATCCATTTACACTGTGAAGAACTATATGATCAGTTTTAGAGCATGTACAGCTAAATCTGAGCAGAGTATAGCCCTGTAATCTTTAGAACTCATCCTGCTACATCTATTGTTAATAAACACTAGTGACCTAGTTCCAATAGCAGCCATACATTCCCATGCCATAACATTGCCTCCACCATGTATGACAGATGATGTGATATGCTTCAGATCATGAGCTGTTCCTTTCCTTCTCCATACCTTTCTCTTCCCAGCATTGACAATGATCAGTCTACCTTCTCAAGAGCGTTCCTGACTTGGCTAGATGCTAGACCGAGTAAAGAATTCTGTGATCATCCACATTCTTTTTCTTAAATAGTCTTCTGGGCCTTTTGGTGTTGCTGAGCTGGCCAGTGCATTCCTACTTTCTAAGAATGTCCCAGATTGTTGATTTGGCCACTCTTAAAGTCTTCAAATTTTCTCCGATAGGTTTATTTGGATTTTTCAGCCTATTGACAGTTTCAGTGAAAATCTACCAAATGCAAGTTCAATATTTGGAATCAAAAGCAATTTCCTCCCTGGGATTAATAAAGTATTATGATTGTGATTAAACTGAAGATCTTTTTCCACTTAGTTTCTCATGGAATAATGAGAGACCAGATGGCATTTGCTCATAAAACTGTTGAATTCAAAAGCAGTTAAAGCAATTCTTTTGTTAAACCCCTGAATTAAAGCTGAAAGTCTGCACTTCATTCACACCTTGATTGTTTGAATGACAGTTCAGCTAAAGTAAAAGGTAACTGTTGCAGTTTCTGAGCTCCTCAACTTCCCTCTCCTCTAGTGTTTTGCTGTTATACTTGGTTTGCAGGTGCTTCTCCAAATTTTTAGTAGAACTCTTTAGCAGCTGACAGACATTTATTTTTACCCTAGCAATAAATAACACAAATACTTCCACAATCTCTTGTATGTTGTCTTTGCAACTGTGCTAGCCTACTTGACTGACAGAACTGCAGGTATGGATTCCACTAGTCTGCAGCTGCATGCCAAGGATTCAGATGGTGACAGAAACACTGTAAATGTGAAGGTTTTTTTTTCATCTCACAACAAAGATAACAGAAATGTGGAATAGTATCTTTTTTGGTTTTTTTTGAAAAAGCAACTAAATAACTAATTACTTGAATTCCAAAACTAATGTCCTACAACTTCACAGCATGTAGCACTGACTGATGACACTGCAGCTATCAAAGATAAGCATTTTCAGTATCATTTCAGGTAAAAAAATAAAAATAAAAAAAATATACTATCTAACAACCATGACATGCTGAAATGGCATACGGTTATATATATTTTCATGAAATCGTATAAAATATCATGACTCCTCATGGTGGCACTTTTTAAAGAAATGAGCATGAGGTAAGAGGGCCTTAACTTATGTTAATTATTAAAAATGTAGAGCAATGGCAAAGCACATATATAGCAGCACAACAATTAAGTGACTAAATATGTTATTCCTACTTTTTGCATATATCAAAAAATAAAAATGTATTAAAAGAAATCATTATCTGTGTGTGTGTGTGTGTGTGTGTGTGTGTGTGTGTATATATATATATATATATCTTAGATCTTAGATATCTTAGATCATGATATGAGATTCAGGTAAATCTAATGTGTTATTAGACATGGAGAGATAGTTAATTTTGAGATCTGAGAGTTTTGTGACATTGGGATGTGCCCCTGTGCATTGTGGTGGACAGAAACTGATTTTTGGAGTGTCAAATAATTTAAGTGGCATTTTAGTGTGACCCCTGATTGTTTTGTAAACAGCTGTACAAAAAACACCTGAGACATTGCCTGCATTTTAACGTAAAAACTTTTTTGTTTGCACACTTTGTACATACATTTTGGAAATTTATACTTTATAAATTATAAAAATGTTAAACATGTTTGTGATTTTCAGAAAAAACAAAAACAAAAAAAAATCCAATTCAGATTGTATGACTATGTGTGAGTGTTAGGTTCAGTGTATTAATACAGTCAAATGAAAAAAAAAAAATAAGTGTAAATTTACACAGTGAGGCTGTGCTGAAAAAATATCACCAAACAAAACAAGTTAAATAGTTTTTAAGGTGAAATATAAGGATTAAATCAAAAACAGTCAAAAATAGCCGATTATACCCCAGACTCCAGATGGCTAAGAAACAGAACAGCTTGAAGTGACCTAAAATTAAAAAAAACAAAACAAAACAAAAAAAAAACTTGTTTGTGAAAACTATAACTTCTATCACATATAAAGGGATTAAAAAATGCATTGGCTCTAACAACACTGGCATGTTTTATTTCACACAGAAGAATGTGAACAGACATATTGTTGTGAATAATATGCAGTAGTTGCACCTTAGGCTGCGCCCTTGTATGTATGTATGTATGTATGTATGTATGTACGTATGTACCTTTCGGATGCTCCCTTGTATTTTTCTCAAATGGTCACTACAGTGGATTAATCTGCCCTGGGAATTTGGCAGTTTTTACGCCGGATGCCCCACTCCGCCACCCCCAGGGTGGGAGGGGCTTACTTGATTTCCATCAAACTACATACCACACAAAGACAATGCATCCAGACACTGGCAGAGATAAACAGGTGTAGTTTGATGATATAGAGAGTAAACAACTGTAATTACTTGTCTCTAACTGAGAAACAAGAAATTTTCAATTGATTACCAGTTCAACATAACCCATGATTTGGCCTGGATAAAAGCAGCACAATGGGGTAATAATCCTCTTGAAAGCCTCAGAGACTCCTTTCTTGCCATCAAGGATACAATCAAGCATACAAATCTCTGAAGCCTCTCTGGGACAAGGCTTATAATGCTGCAAAAAAATGAATAATGAACTCTGTAAAGCCAACGGCCTTTTTAATGTAATCCAGCTACTGTCTCTCATAGCGCATTTCATCAAACTTCAATAAAATGATACATGAAAAGTGACACATTATTACTGAAGGCAATCTGAGCTGCTCAGAGACAAAACAATCAAAGAAAGCAATCTGAAAAATCACAGACAGCAATCTCGACAAGTGCTGGGTGAAATTAGAAAAGATTTAATTTTGCCAGCACGGTAACAATCAAGGATCGCTTCAGGCTTTGGTAACATTAGAGGGCTAACTTCCCATGATGCAGGCGGACACGGTTTGTTTGATTGCAAATGAAAAAAGTCATGTCAGAGGTATACTTTTGTGTTCAAACAAAGAACACAATCCCATTAGAGGGTAAAGCGCCCATTGTTGCTCTCCGGGCTCACAATCAATAAAGACTCACTCTAGTTCAAGTTTCTAAGATTAGATCCAACGTTTTAGTGGGCTGAATGCTTAAGTGTGCTGCTACAGTGCCGGGTTGGCATAACAAGGTTACATCAGCCAGAAAAGGCTTTGGGTACCGGCAAAGTTAATTTACGTGCAAGGGTAGATAACAACAAAGGTCTCAAACAATGTCTTGTTTAGGATAATTTGTGCCATGCACGCTCTGTTATGAAAGCAAATATTTTGTGCCATGTTGTACAAAATCAAATGAATTTTTAAACAAATACTGTGTGAATGTGGAGGTATTTTGTTTCCAAAGGACATGCTGATGCTGTAAAAATAATTTCACAATTAATGGTTTCAACTTAAGAGGTGTAAAGGCTCCTTTTGAGAAGCCATTGAGAACTTGTACGACTACTTATTTTTGATCATTTCGTGGGCTGAGATTAGAGGCACAGTGTGGGTGAAACTGACTTTAAAGCTCAGTGCTAAAATCAAAAGTAACCATTTAAGTCCAAGCATCAACAGGTAAAGCTGGACTCTGATGGACTCATGCTTGCTGAGAAGCATTGATTTAATGATGTTCTGCTAAAAATGTCCAGACATTCATAAATCAAAAGTAAGAAATACTAGAAAACAAAACCATAAATGATACTATTATCTGACAGTACAGCGGTTTGAGTTAGGTCACAACCATACCACACATACTGTAGCATATACATACTAATGCTTATACATACAGTGCAGAAAATAGAATCATGAAAAAAATCCTTTTTGGTAACTTATTTTAGAAAGATTAACTTTCATATGTTCTGTATTCATTAAAATAAGGCGGAATATTTTAAGCCCTTTTTGGTTTCGTTCGATTGATCAGAATCCAAATATTTTATTAATCCCATGGAGGAAATTGCTTATGTTACAGACACTGTTAAATATATATAAATATGAAAGACAAATATATAAACCATAGATGCAATGTGCAGCACAGGTAGTCCAAGTTGAACAGTACTATTTAGACAGAATGCCAATAGGAAATAGTCCAGGTGTCAAAGGGAGGAGCTGTAAAGTTTAATAGCCACAGGTAGGAGTGGTTTCCTGTGGCGTTCAGTGAAGCATTGAGGTAGGATGACTATCACTGAGACATGCTCTGGTGCCTATTCAGCACATCATGCGTCATAAATCAGAATTCCATTGTTATTACAGTAAGGAAGATTAAGGCTTAAGTCTCATGAAAATCATGAATCCAGTATCTCAGATTATTAGAACATTTCATTTCAAGTATGGTTAATTACTTTTCAAACAGTATAAATATGATGTATATCTTGCTCCAGGTCAGTACACAACTGACTTTACAGTTGACCAGATGATGATCATTGACACCCTCCCCAAGGAGGGCAAGGCACAGAAGGTCATCGCTGAAAAGGCTCTTTGCATAGTGCTGGAATGAAGCATATTAATGCACAGCTGAAAGTGAGTTAGGAAAAGAAGAAAGGAGAATGATCACAGATTGTCAAGGAAAATAAGTTCAAGTACTTGGGAGAGCTTCACAATGCAGTGAACTAACGCTGATGTCGGTGATTCAAGAGCAAGCGCATACAGACATCTTCAGGAAAGGAGCTACAACTGCTGCATCCCTATAATCAGCCAGTCCTGAACTCGAGACAACATCAGAATCATCTTACCTGGACTAAGGAAAAAGAATTGGATTGTCACTCAGTGGTTCAAAGCCCTCTTTTCAGATGAATGCAAAATTTGCATTTCATTTGGAAATCAAGGCCTTATAGTCAGGAGGGAGAATGAAAACGTGCCATAACATCTGCTGGTGTTGTTGTTGGTAGGTCCACTATGGTTTATCAAGTCCAAATTCAGTATAGATGTCTGCCAGGAGATCTTTTCCACCTGCTGACAAGCTTTCTGGAGATGCTCATTTCCTTTTTCTGCAGGACTTAGCACCAGGCCAGAGTGCTAAGACCACTACCAAATGGTTTGCTAACTATGTTGACACTGTGCTTGATTTGCCCACAAAAAACAAACAAAAAACCCAGAAACCTATGAGTTACTGCACAGATTAAAATGAGAAACACCTGACTCAAAAATATGATCCAAAAAAAAAAGAAAAAAGAGAAGCTGAAGAGCACTATCAGAGCACCTTGGGTGTCGATAACATCTCAGCAGTGCGACAAGCTCATCATTTCTGTGCCATATTGCACTGATGCAGTATTTCGTGAAAGTTTATATGCTGCCACAGTGCTAACAGCTAATAGCAGAGTTACTGAACAGGGGTGGACTGACCAGACTGGTACTGAACCCACACACACACACACACACACACACACACACACACACACACACACACACACACACACACACACACACACACACACACACACACACCCCCCTCACAAACAGT
>VUQH01035220.1:41825-57990 GCA_015106775.1 Etroplus canarensis | reverse complement strand
GTTGCACTATGTCTTTGTGGATCTTGAGAAAGCATATGAGAGAGTGCCAAGAGAGGAACTGTGGAATTGTATGAGGAAGTCAGGAGTGGCAGAGAAGTATGTGAAGGTGGTGCAGGATGCTTATGAGATGAGTGACAGATGGGTTCAAGGTGGGGGTGGGATTACATCAGGGATCAGCTCTGAGCCCCTTCTTGTTTGCAGTGGTGATGGACAGATTGACAGATGAGGTCAGGCAGAAGTCTCCGTGGACTATGATGTTTGCAGATGACAGTGTGATCTGTAGTGAGAGTAGGGAGCAGGTGAAGGAGAGCCTTGAGAGGTGGAGGTATGTGCTGGAGAGAAGAGGAATGAAAGTCAGTAGAAACAAGACAGAGTCCATGAGAGGGAGGCAGGTGGAATGGTGAAGATGTAAGAAGTAGTACGGTAATACGGTTATAAATGAGGTAGAAACTACATCTTTTGTGGGTATACGCATTGATAGGCATCTTAGTTGGTTAAACCATATCCAGATGATAAACTCCACCCTCAAAAAGAAAGTTGGTATTCTATTTAAGCTGAGATACTTTCTGCCCACCTCTGTACTTATCTTACTTTACAAATCTCTTATTCAACCACATATAACACATGGTCTTGAATTATGGGGATTAATGTCTCCTTCACAACTCCAAAGTATAAAACTATCCCAAAAAATGGCAGTCCGAGCAATAACATGACAATAAGCAATAACGTGATTTTGCAGCACATTTGGCTCCTTTATTTAACAAATTGCACATTCTTGATGCTTATAAACTACACAACCTTCAGGTATGTTCCTTCATGTATGATTTACTAAACAACAATTTTCCACAAAGTTTAACAAACTATTTTCAATTACCCTTTCATAACTACAGTACACACCATAACAACAAAGGAGATCTCTATATTCCGAGTGTCAATACATCAATGGGTAAATTTGCTATATCCTATACTGGCCCTCTCTTATGGAATTCATTACACAACAAATAAAAACCAAACCAACTCAAAAATCTTTTAGGTACTCCCTCAAACAGCTACTTGTAGAAAACTTCATTTGTAGTACTGTATGTTGGATGTATGTGTATGTACAGTACATGTTGTGTGATTTGGATGTTTATTGCTCGTTGCTGTGTTTTGTATTGCATAAGCTTGGACGTTTTCCTGGTGACATGCTGCACTTGAGGAGGCTAAATATATATTTGCAGTCGCAATGTACTGTGACTGGGAACAGACTCGACTAGCTTTCGCCGCTGTCTGTTCCCTTTTGGCCTTCATTTTGAGCAGATTTGTATCTCCACGAGTTGTGTGAAACATCTCGAGTCCAAAGGGTAAATAAATAAATAAATAAATAAATGTCTGGGATCAACCATCCAAAGCAACAAACGAAGCGCAAGAGAGGTGAAGAAGAGAGTGCAGGCAGGATGGAGTGGGTGGAGATGAGTGTCAGGGGTGCTTTGTGACAGAAGGATAGCAGCAAGAGTGAAAGGGAAGGTTTGCAAGACCCTAGTAAAACCTACATGATGTATGATTTGGATACAATAGTGCTGACAAAGAGACAGGAAAAAGACCAGGATGGACAGGATTAGAAATGAGTCCATCAGAGGGACAGCTCCGGTCGAGAAGTTTGGAGACAAAGTCAGAGAGGCGAGGCTGAGATGGTTCGGAGATGTTCAGAGGAGGGATAGTGGATATACTGGACAAAGGATGTTGAGGATGGTGCTCCCATGATGGAGGAAAGAGGAGGACCACAGAGAAGGTTGATGGATGTAGTGGAGGAGGACATGCAGGGGGTTGGTGTGAGGGAAGAAGCAGCAAAAGAAGAAGATGACACCATCACAGTGGAAAACAGCATTACTTACATCTGCATTAACAAACCTTGCTTTTTTCAGACTGAACTCATTATAGAAGGTAAAGTTGGTGTCCATCTGCTCCACTCTAGTCTTTATCACAACTGGGTTATGGATGCCGCTTGTGCCTGCTGCTGAGGTCCAACACGTCCAGTTCGGTTCCACAGCCACCGTGGGCTGTGACCTCTCCTACCTTCACGACACAGCGTGGCTCAAACACGACCCAGAGCAAACTCCCACTGTGGTCCTCAGCGGCAGCCTCAGAGAAGGACGACTCATCCAAGGTGACAGAAGGCTTCAGATTCTGTTATGAGAAAAAGAAAACGCACCGCTGTAATTTCCGATCGCAAAGCAGATGAAAAATAACTACCACTTCTGTATGTTTTTCAGGCTTTAACCTCAGCTCCCGTTATTCGCTGAGCTTAGTGAACCGGTCTCTGGCGCTGAGGATCTCTAGTGTTGAAGAGGGAGATTTGGGCCTGTACTACTGTGTTTCCTATTTGAACTCGCACTTAATGATTGGGAGCGGAATCAGGCTTCAGGGTAAGAGTATTTCCTCCGCTGGCGCAAGTTATTGTGAATGATCAAAGTGACTTTTTGTTAACGGCAGTCAAACCTGGAAGGTAGGCGTAGTTGTTTTTAGGTTTAGTCATACGGATCATTCCATAACCTAATCTGAAACAAGTTCCCACTTCACTTCCTTTTTTTGTATAGTAACTTTAGTATACTGAGTGAAGCCATGCGCAATCTTACCTTCATACTATGAATATTTTCCAAGTTAAATCTCTTGTAGCGACAAATTTTGAACATTTTAAATATTTTTTCCAGTATTTTGAGCCCTCGTAACTTCAATAACTAAAGGTGACATCCACATGAAATACTTAAAAGAACACTTATGCACTTTTAAGAAGTGTAAATCAATTGTGCACTCACTCCAAGTGTCACAGCCTAAAAAACAAAATCTTTTTTGTTGTTGTTGTTCAGCAGGATATTTTCTATTGTCAGTTTTGAGCATCAGGTTGATGCAAAGTTCAATAGTACGCTTTATGGAAATGTAACCTACACATTACACCAATGGGAGGCTTTATGACACCCCATTCTAAATCTATGGGCATTAACATGGAGCCCCCCCCCCAATTTATCCGGAAAAGCATTTGTGAGGTCAGACGCTGACGTTGGACAAGAGGGCTTGACTCACAGTCTCCCTTCTGCTTCGTCTCCAAGGTGTTTGATGGGGTTGAGGTCAGGGCTCTGTGTAGGCCAGTCAAATTCTACAACACCAAACTCACTTAACCTGCACTGGAGCACAGTCATGCTGGAACAGAAAAGGGTCTTCCCATAAAGGGGCCCAGACCAAACCCGGAAAAAAACAGTCCCATAGCATCATCCCTCCTCCACTAAACTTTATAGTTCGCAGAATGCAGTCAGGCAGATGACAATCTCCAGGAGTATTGTTTTTTTTAATTGCAGGATAAAGCCTGGGCAATGAGTTGCCAGCACCTTTTAATAGCATTTCTGTAATGTGAAAATACTGAGGCGTTTTGTTGAAATTGCACATTTCTTTGGACATCTCAGGGACTAAAAGTGCAGGTAAACTTTTTCACATTGAAAGGGAGGGAGACAATTTGCAGGTAAATTTAATATGTTATCAGGTCATGGTTTTAGGGGTATGGCCCACTTCAGAACAAAGCTGTGCGGCCCATAATGAGAAACGTCATGGACAAAGCTGACTGCCATCTGTGTCACCACATTAGAGGTCAACAGTGCTTGGCACCAGAGAGTAAGGACACACGGAAGAGCTGTTATCAGGCAGTAATTTACCCCCAGTTTCATTTTGCGTTTCTGTTTCCCGTCAGTTTCGAGCATCTCTTGGTTCTTCTTTAACCACTGGTACTGCTTGGCCGTGGGTTTCGGGTTCCTGATGATGCTGCTGGCTGTTTGCGTCACCCACTGGAAAACTCAGGCGAAAGGGAAAAAGACCACCAACGGGACCAGCTGCTGATGTCACCCGCGGCGGCTAACACCAAACACAAACGATACCTCAACTCCTACGCCGGCTCATTTTCCACGGCAGACACTTTGTGTGTTTGATTTCTGCACATGGGTGTGTGTCAGTATGTCTGTGCTCGTGGCATAGATGCTACATTCTTTCTTTGCTTTGTTTTTTTCTGATTGCATTTTATTTATTGCGTTCTTCTTTCGGGTTGCTAAATGCTACTTTTTATGAAAAGAACGCATATCTTAGGCTTCAAGCAGCTAAACATATATTGTTATTTTTTGCTTGAAAATAAGTATTCATGTGTCTTATCAATTCATCTGTAGATAGATAGACATCCAGGCATGTGGGGAAATGTGTTATGGTGAAACCAAGGTTGAACTTTTGTGCCCACAATTCCAAATGGTGCATCACTGGTGAAGCATGGAGGCGGCGGCGTCGTGCTTTGGGCTTGTTTTTCTCCAGCTGGAACTGGGGCTCTAGTCAAGGTGGAAGGACTAAACACCGGTCAATTTTGGCCCAAGACTTTTGGACGTCTGCTAGGAAGCCGAAGCCGAAGGTGGATTTCCTCTTTCCGCGCGACATCGACGGCCAATCCTGCATCCAAATCAGCGGAGCAAATGGCAAAGGAACGTTTTGGAATGACCCAGCCGGAGCCCAGACCGAAATCCAACTGAAAATCTGTGGGGGCCGTGCACAAGAGGCGCCCTCACAGTGTGACATTATTGCACTTTTACACAGAAGAGTGAGAAAATATCGGCAAATCAAAACGAGTGAGCGCTGTAATTAACCAGCTTATTGTACATTTTCTGTTTCTTTTTCGTATGAATTGTACAGGTTCTGTGTCACATTAAACGTGGGAAAAGTTCTGAAGTGACACATTTTTACATCAGAAAAACCTGGTGTTTAAGCGGGGGTGTTCACACTTCCTGTATCCGCCGTGTGTAACAATGGACAAATGTACAACTAAAATGAATAATGATCAGACCAGGAAGGGTTTGATAAGAGCATTTATAAACATTTCTATAACATATTAGGAGGAGAGTTCAGGATTTTGTTGCGTATTGCGGGAACACCGCAAGGTTATTACAGTTAACTACAACTGACCTAAAAACTACGTGAGAAAAATAATTTTAGTTAACTGAAATAAAAATAAAAACTAGACTAAAAAGACACTGTAGGCGTATGAAACTAGCTAAAATAAAATAAAAATGTACAGGAAGTGTGCTCAGCTCTACTCTTTGTTAGCTGGGTTAAATGCGCTCAGTCGGCTAACACTGAAACTAATAAGAACTAAACATACAGTGAGCAAACCTGGAGACTGACTGAAACTAAACTTAATTCAAAACTAAAACTCAAAACGACATGAAAATGTAAAACTACGTAGAAAATACAAAACTATATTAACTGTGGAACACCACCCATGCAAACAGGGCGCTGTTGTAGTCAGTCCACTAGAGGACAGCGAAAGAGCAAAAAACGTTACCGCCCGAACAGGGACTTGAACCCTGGACCCTCAGATTAAAAGTCTGATGCTCTACCGACTGAGCTATCCGGGCTCTGGCATGTGTTACATAAATGCCGTATATGTCATTCAGTCTCCGGTATCGTTCCGTCCTATTTGACGGTTCGCTTTGTTGTTGTTACTGCGACGGTACAAAACCGAGACCAGTGAGAGGAGGACGGTGTCGAAGGACATTTTTAGCGTTTGCGCTTATCTCTGAAGCGTCTCTTAGGAAGAAAACAGGAAGTAAACGACATAGCAGTTACACGACGCAACCGCTATCTTTAGGTATTCATGGGGAACTAAAAAATAAAAATAAAAAAAAACATCACAAAAGCGAACCGCAGGCCCCAGCGAGATTTGAACTCGCGACCCCTGGTTTACAAGACCAGTGCTCTAACCCCTGAGCTATGGAGCCTGTGATGACAGCACGCACCGCCATGACAACCTATATATCTGTGACGAAGATGATGAACTGGGTTAAAATGATTAAATTGGACGTATTATCTCCCCCTAAAAGTACGCACATGTGGATAAATATCTGACTTCCACTCATTTTTCGTCATTTTGGGGCTGCAGGGTAAAGAGCGAAACGGAGGTGTGGTTTCTATTTTATCCACAAGGGGGCAGTATGTGACCACCCTCACAAAGACTTCTCCCTCTTTTTGCGTCACAACCTGTAATTTATAAAGAATTTTTGATTATTATTATTTTAAGCAAAAATTTACACAAAATCGTCCAAATTGGTACAGTGCGGTGAAAAAATACATAGAATATCGAATAAATGAAAAAATG
Source organism: Etroplus canarensis (assembly GCA_015106775.1). NCBI lineage: Eukaryota > Metazoa > Chordata > Actinopteri > Cichliformes > Cichlidae > Etroplus > Etroplus canarensis. The sequence goes on along the minus strand of VUQH01035220.1, from coordinate 51,833 downwards.
GTGTGTGCATATGTATTGACCCCCTTCACCATGAAGCCTCTAAATAAGATCTGGTGCTACCGCGTGCCTTCAGAGGTCACAGAATTAGTTAAATATGGTTAAATACACCTGTTCTGAAAGGCCCCAGAGTCTGAAACACCACTAATCAAGAGGCACCACCAAGCAAGACACACCACAAAGACCAAGGAGCTGTCCAAACAGGTCAAAGTTGTAGAGAAGTACAAATCAGGACTGGATATATATATATATATATATATATATATATATATATATATATATATGCCAAACTTTCTAAAATCCCACGGAGCACCTATTTAATGCCTCATCACAAAAATATGGCACCACAACAAATCTGCCTAGAGAGGGCCGTCCACCAAAACTCACAGCTGGAAAGCTCCACAGCGGAGACTGCTCTATCTGTCCACAGGACCACCGTCACCTGTACGCTCCACACTACTGGGCTTTACGGGAGAGTTGGCGCCAACCCAACACCTCTCATCACCCCAAGGACACCGTCCCCGCACTGAAGCATGGTGGCGGCCGCGTCGCGCTGAGGGGATGTTTTTCATGGACATGGACTGGGAAACTGGTCAGAACTGAAGGAATGATGGACTGTGTGAAAGGAAAATCAATTTCGGTCTTGGAGGGATTTGGGACTGGGACAGAGGTCCACCTTCCAGAGGGACAATGACCTTAAACATTCTGCTAAAGCAACACTGGAGTGGTTTACGGAGAAATTTTTAACGCGTTGGAATGGCCTCGTCAAAGCCCAAACCACCACCCCTACTCCCAAAACAATAAATATGTAAGTTTCAAAAGCTTGTGGACCTCTGTGAGGTTTTGTCCACTGCCCGCCTTTCCCTAACTCCCTTACTTAGCAAACTGCAGCTACAGGACGTGTGAGACGGTGTTGTTTACTTAGACTCTTCTGACCAGAGGACCTTCTTCCACATGTCTGGGGAGTCTCCCATGTGTCTTTTGGCGAACTCTAAACGTGCTTTCTTATTTCTACCATTTATCATCCCTTCAGTTCTGACCAGTTTCCCAGTCCGTGCCCATGAAAAACACCCCCTCAGCATGATGCTGCCACCGCCATGCATCGCTGTGGGGATGGTTGTCCTTGGGGTGATGAGAGGTGTCGGGCTGGTGCCAAACAGAGCAGTTTTAGTCTCTTTTGACACGAGGACCTTCTTCCGGAGTCTCCCACGTATCTTTTGGCGAACTCTAAATATGCGTTCTTATTGTTTTCTGTTAGCAGTGGCTTTTTTTTTGTATGTTTCTTGGCCACTCTCCCATAAAGCCCAGCTCTGTGGAGTGCACGGCTTACAGTGGTCCCGTGGACAGATAGAGGTTAAACATATTTAAAGCCGAAACCAGACTGCGTCAAAATCACTATAATTCGCTGAATTTTCAAATGTTTTTTTTTTTTTTTCATTTTTACTTCTGATTGAAATTTTCTGGTTTCCCATGAGCCCCCACCCCGCCCCTCCGGGCCCTGTGCCACCCCATTTAAAAGATTTCAAAAAAACAAAAAGTCCTGGAGACGCCCCTGCCCTCAGGCCACCACTGCTGGGTTTCTGGGCGTGGTTGTGAGAGCGGGACCTTTATGGGCTTTTTACCACAAAAAACCAAAAAAAATTCCCCCCCGCAGAAAGTTGGTGGCGAAGATGGAGGCGAAAGGACGCGTGCCAGATTCATTCCACCTCACCATGGAGGCTCCGCTTTCCCACCGTTAACCCTGTGGATGGAATTCCACACCCTGCCTGTCTGGACAGGGTTTTTATTAATACATAGAAATAAAAGGAAAAAGAAGGAGAGGGGCTTTTCTTTGTTGGGTAGAGAGAGCGAGAGAGAAAGGAGCCGCGATGGAGCCGAAGGGATAAGAGTTTCCTCCCATGAAGAACCAGGATTCCGTTCCCAAAGTCTTGGAGTGTGCGGACGCGGCGGATCGCATCAACAGGTGAGATTTTCGGCTCCGTGCGGCTGTAAATGTGACCCGCAGACGCTCCAGACGTGTAAGCGTCTGAACTCGCGGTTGGGACGCTGCTGAAAGCGAGACCTGCTGTGGGGGCGCCGGCGCGGCCGCCGCTCCGCGCGTCGCTGCGCGAAAACGCGCCCGCTGCGGCGGGACGGCGCGTCCGCTGCGTCCGTCATCTCTCATCCCCTTGAGCCCTCTGCCCCGTCACGGACGCAGCCGGCGGCGCGTATTTGTCGGTTGCGCTTTAGCGTTTTTGGAGACACGGCGGGGGCTAAAGCGCACTAAGGCGCACCGCGCCTCTCTCCTGCTCTGACGCTCACGTCAGCCGCAGCTCCTCCAGTCACTGTTCAAAAGTGGAGACATCAGTACTTGTGAGGCCCTGTGGCTGTAAGAATAGATTAGACTTTGGCTGTGTTGGTTTCGTTTTGATCCACTGAGAGGTGGAGCTATTTTTTTAAAATCTCATTCTTTGTATGAAAAGCTAAGAAGCCTTGCGCTACCTCTCGTTTCTTTATAGTTTGCTAAGAAAATGAGAGGATTTATTGAAACATGCAAAGATAAAAGTAAAAAACAGACCCTGAACAATTCTAATGAGCTCCACAGTCAGTATTTGGAGTGACCGTCTTTTATTCTTCCACACAGTCTGAACTCTCTGAGCCAAGCCTTCTTGTCTAGTTCTCCAGACCTCCCGAAGGACACTCCGAAGCTCTTCTCTGGATGTCGGCTGCCCTTTTGTTCTGTCCTCCGTCAGGGTGATCCCACACGATGATGAGGTCTGGGCACTGGTGAGGCCAGTCCCTGACTGACGGTGTTCCGTTGTGCGGTTATCTATCCAGGATAGTGTGCTTGGGATCATCGTCCTGCTGAAAAATGAAGCCAGTCCTTTCCAGACGGTACTACATGACGGATCAAAACCATACAGCACTTTCCTGTGTTCATGATTCCATCGATTTTGACAAGACCCCCAAAACCACTGCCTGCAGTGCGGCCCAAACCACGACAGAGCCTCCGCCGTGTTCGACAACTGACTGTCGACACTGCTGTGCCTCTCTTTTGACCTCCTCTGTACATATTGATGATGTTATGAATTAAAGTTTTAAAATTTGCTCTTGTGTGATCTGGCATGCATCAGCCTTTTCTCCCTGGTTGCCCTCCTTAAGAATGGCTTCTTGACAGCCACCCATCCGCTGAGGCCGTTTCTGGTGAGCCAGATGCATCCGTCAGGTCCTTGCTGGCTTTTCCTTCCCTCTTTCTCAAGGACATAACTTTCAGATGCTGTTTATTGGGTGTAGACAGTTTTTTTAGGCCTGTCGCTTCTTTTGTCCAAACTTGTCCGGTTTCTTCAGATCTTTTAAGGAAGGTCAGATACAAGGACTGGACTGAAAAATTAGTAAAACAGCAGCAAAAATCCAAAGAACAAACTTTGAAGGACCTTCAGAAAGCCTGGGGAACTACTGCTCAAGACCACTTTTTAAAAATGACAAGTAAGTTTGGCTCATTTAGCAAAATCTAAAGAAATGGGGGGGGGGGGTGGCTCTAGACTTTTGCACAGCACTGTACATGCAGCTGACCTGGTCCCAAAAAGTTATGCGTTTAAAATCTTGTGCGTGCGTTAAGGACGACGCACGTTGTGTTAATTTCAACACGAGCAGATGTGTTAAAGGTAACACATGGTGTGTCATTTTCAACACGTCTGTTCTGGGGGTGTATAACGTAAAAACCTGTAACTCTGAAAGGAGAGGGGCTTGTTTGTTAGTCCCCATCCATCCATCCATCTTCTGTGCTCATCTGGGTCCAGCAGTCTTAAGCAGAGATGCCCAGCCTCCCTCTCCCCAGCCACCTCCTCCAGCTCTTCTCAGCTGGACATGCCCAAAACACCTCATCTTAAGAGGTCCCCAGGAGGCATCCTGGCCAGATGCTGGAACCACCTCAGTTGGCTCCTTTCAACGTGGGGGAGCAGCAGCTCTATTCTGGGCCCCTCTTGGATGACTGAGCTCCTCACCCTACCTCTCAGGCTGAGCCCAGTTCTTTCAGCCGCTAGCCAGAGCTTGGTGGCTATAGGCGAGAGGAGGGACGTCGATCGGCCGGTAGATTGAAAACTTTGCTTTAAGGCTCTGCCCTCCCTTCACCGCAGCAGACCAGCACCCACCAGTCCGTAGCGTCAGTGAGCAAGACCTTGAGATAATCTTCAACGTGAGGCGGAGACTCCTTCCCAACCTGGAGTAGTCACGCCACCGTTTTCCAGCTGAGAGTCACGGTCTCAGACTTGGGAGTTGCCAGCTGGAGGTAACTGAAGCCAACATCTGCAAGAAGCACAGAGAGAAGAGCACTACTGTTTAAAAAATTCTATAAGCTTCCAATAATATGATTAAAATGCAGGAGATCTCAGGTTTAGCCTAAGTGACCGAGGATAACAAGAGCACACCTTTGCCAATAAGCTCAACAGCCCTATCTTTCAATGTTGAGGAACCCTTCAAAAAAAACCCTGGATCCAGATCCAGATCCACTTCAGAATGTAATCGCTTTCACCTTGGGCCAAGCCCTACCTCCGGTCAAATCTCCATGACAATCTGTACGTTAGTTTTTGCATAATCCTGTTGACACAAACAAATCAAATCAGAAACATATCCTCCTTGGCAGAGGTAAAAATGATCCTCAGTCCGCTGGCAAACATCCAGGAATGGCAGCCTGCAGCACATAAAGCCCAACTTGATCGAGTTGGGTCACGTGATGTGGACTCGCTGGCGTGTCCGTTGACTCCAGAGGGTTAAAAAAAAAAGTTAAAATATGCGTGAGAGAAATGGCTGCTTATGTACAGGACCCAGAGTTCTTTGCTGCGCCCCTGGACATAGGGCAAATAGCTTTTTACGACCTTTCTTTGGCGAAAAGTAATCAAAGGTATTAATCAGTTTCATTTACATTTGACTGATGATTTTATCCCTGTAGTTTTTATGTCCTGACGACCATTTAAAGATAATAAAACCGCCCAAAAAGGACGCCCTCTTGGCGGGAGTTGATTCTAAAGGACTTTGGCCACGTCTGAGACTTTAAAAAAAAAAAGGCAAAAGACGCCACTTAAGAATTTCCGAGCCAACAGAAGGGTTTTCCCGTTATTTTTATGATTTACTGAGCGAAGCAGAAAATAAATGTCAGCAGTATAAATCAGGTTTTCCACATTCATGACCTCCACATGCAGAATTTTATGGAAATTAACATCTACACTTTTTCATCCTTTTGATTCCAACGACTTGAAGAGATCTAGAAATACTTTTAATGTTTTGTACATTTTCACTCCTGTTTCAGTGAAGCTGGATCACCACGGTAAGAACAGCAGTGGATCTTATTTTTTTTTAAAAACTGGAATAATTAGAGATTTCACTGCAATTTCCGCAGCTTGCGGAGCCATCCAGTGGACCCCCTCAGTGGCCTCCAGGCCCCTCTGTGCTGATGACCACATTTCCCACAAGTCTCACACCCACACCTCTAACTGTAAAGCGTGATGCTATGAAAGCAGACAGATGGTGGATTCTGATTTGCGCCTTTTGCATATTTCGAACCATTCTGACCTAAATAGATGCGGTGCAAACATCTGGGGGACTGGTGCTGGATAAAAGGATCCAAAATTAACTGCGTCAGAGTTCTCCAGGCCTTTCGATGGGAGGAAACCTGCTGGTCTGAGTCTGTGTTACATTACTTAACGCAAGTTTGTGCATTTTCCTGTCATTTGTGGCCATTTGATAAACAAAACTTCATTCATACCTCCCCTGACACCCCCCTAAGTATCAGCTGATTTTTTTCCCGTACAATAGCTTTAGTGTACTAGTGAAGCCCCGCAAGATTTTAGTACGACCCGGCAGGGTAGCAGCTGGATTTTCCCCTCGAAAGTTTTGCAGTGTGAATAAAATGGACGTTTTATGCCCAAATGAAAGTTGTCAAAAACTGAAAAACAATTTGCGAAGAGAGCATCCATTGATCCCAAGTCCTGTGATCCAGACCCTTCAAGGAATTACAAACACTGCTTAAGGACGTAAAGTTGTTTGAGTAGTGTGATAACTTCAAACTATTAGACAGAACATTTGAACAATTGTTTCTCCATTTCACAGTCGGAGAGTCATTCGGAGTGTTTAAAAAAATCACTTTAGTGAAAAATACTTTTTACACAAAAGTGAATTTTTGGAGAATAGATCAAACATCCAGGGTACCTATGCTTCTTTCTGTTCCTCTATGTCACATACGTCAAATTGGTGCAGCTTTGTAAGTGAAACTACGGTATTCGGACAGAAGTATTGGCCCACGCCTGTTAACTGTTGAATTCAAGTTTTTCATGCAGTCCCGCTGCCGCAGGGGCTCGGCAACTGCGCAGTTTCGAACTTCCTCTGGCATGAACAGGTGAAACAGGTGAGACGATTTATTGAAAATGCAAACATAAATGGAAATACAGTATATAAGAGCAAAAATAGAGTTTTTACAATTCTAACCAGCTGGAAAGTCAGTATTTGGTATAAGCTCCTTTATTCTCAAACATCGTTTGAACTCTCATAGGCAAGCTTTCTTGTCATTTCTTTAAGTAGTCTTCAGGAAAAGTTCTCCAGGCTTCTTGAAGGACAGTCCAAAGCTCTTCTTCTGTTCTGTTCTCTGTCAGGATGATCCCACGCTGCTTCTGTGGCTCTGGGGAAGTCAACCCATGACTTATAGAGACTGATAGTGTTCCGCTGTGTGTTTTTCTGTCCAGGTAGGCTTTTACTGCATGGCCAGTGAAAGTGGGATCATTGTCATGCTTAAAATGAAGCTGCAGCCAATCATATAGTTTCCAGATGATATTGTATGATGAACCAGAGTTCACAGTTCCATCAATTTTGACAAGATCCCCAACACCTCTGGTTGAATTGCAGCCCCAAACCATGCCAGAGCCTCCACCGTGTTTTACAGATGGCCGTAGACACGTACTGTCATACCTCTCTCCTGGCCTCCTCTGTAAATATTAATGATATGAATTTAAAAATTCAAATTTGGATTCATCACTCCATGTGACCTACTGCCACTGATTTTCAGTTCAGTTCTTGTATGTTCTGGCACACCTCAGCCTTGTCACCTCGTTTCCCTTCCTTAAGAATGGCTTCTTGGAAGCCACCCTTCCACTGAGACCATTTCTGATGAGTACGCCCAAACAGAATCTGCAGATTTTTAAAAGTTTTGTAGGCAGAAACTCTGCAGAATTCTGCTGGGTGTTTTTTCTTTTCTTTTTTGCTTGTTACTTTATCAAGGATTAGTCAAAAAAAACATATCATAATCATCATATCCTGAACAATTATGTTGATTTATGAAAAAAACCTTAAGTCACACTGAATTTTCGCAACATTGCAGCAGGCAGAAATAAATATCAATTTACTCAGGATTTGGAATTTAACACTTTTAATTTCAACCCATGTTCAAATATGGCTTCCTTTTTGCATGATTGAGCTGTAGTTGGCATCTGCAGACGGCACGGCAGATTGTGTTAACTGACAGTGGTTTCTGGAAGTATTCCTGGGCCCATTTAGTGATGTCAGTGATCATGCCGAAGAGTGATACAGTGTCATCTGAGGGCCCGAAGACCATGGGCATCCGATAAAGGTCTTCGGCCTTGTCTCTTATGCACAGAGACATCTCCAGTTTCTCTGAATCTTTTGATGATGTTATGCACTGTAGATGATGAGAATTGCAAAGCCTTTGCAATTTGACGTTGAGGAACATTGTTTTTGAAGTAGTTGCCACAGACACACTTTTTGGTCACTTGACCTCCTTAGCGACGCCATCTTTGTTGGCCAGCTGTACTTGTTTACACACACTGCTGTTTATCTCCGCCACAGATTTTAAACTGTTTTGATGTCAGAATCGACTTTTGATCAAAATCATGGAAAGGCAAAAGGAGAAAGACTATGTAGAATCATTAAGTATGTAGGATAGAAAGAGATGTGATGAGAAAATCGGCAGAATAGGCGTGGATCCATACTCATTAGCAAAGGAAAAGCTGAACCATGAAGTTTCAGCATTGCCACCAATTTAATACTATGACGATGAAAGACGTTTTATTGGTGGTAAACTGATGTTGAACTGCCGTTTATCAATTCCTGTTGCATTCCCAGCATAGTCCCGGTATTGCCGATAATAGCCGGTCAAAATGGCATGATCGGGGGCAATGATGCCCGATGGACTCATTTCTAATCCTGTCCATCCTGGTCACTCCCAGCGAAAATCTCAACATCTTCAATTCTACCACCTCCAACTCTGCCTCCTTTTTGTCAGTGCCACCGTCTCCAAACCGCACATCATAGCAGGTCTCACTACCGTCTTATAAACCTCCCCTTTCAGTCTTGCTGCCATCCTTCTGTCACAAAGCACCCCTGACACTCATCTCCACCCACTCCACCCTGCCTGCACTCTCTTCTTCACCTCTCTTGTGCTCTGTCCGTTGCTTTGGATGGTTGATCCCAAATATTTAAACTGATCCACCTTCACCACCTCTTGCATCTTCACCGTTACAGACCTGATATCAATTAACTTAATGACTTGCTAGATGTTCTCCCAGCTGAATCTTTTTGCACTTTCTTGCTTTTTCAGCCATTCGTTGCCGCCGTGCCAACTTTTTGGGGACCTGTAGCAGTGGATGAAGGTGTACGATTTCCCATGTTGACCATTTGTTATGTTTTCTATGTTCTGTCGCGAATGAAATATTGGCTCATGTGATTTGAAAGTCTTTTACTTTTCATTTTGTTCAAATTTAAATAACATTTCAACTTTTCCGGAACTCCGGTTGTGTTGCTGAAGACCCCTCAAGAAAGCCAGCCGTAAGACTTTTGCACGGCACTGTATGTCCAATACTATCACAGATGTCTTCTTGAAGTGTCCAGAGATGAGTGCTTGAGCTGTCTGAAGGCCTCATTCGGGCAAATGACGTGAGTTAAGCCTGCAGAATCTAAGAGGCGTGCTTTGTAAGTCTTGTGTGAGCCAAACCGGTCCAACCTGCTCTGTACTTTCACAACAGCACGGTTTGCAACGCCCCAAACTACAGAGAAAAACACACACCTACACACACACACACACACACACACACGGACGAGCTGTTGCTTTACACCCAGCAGAAGGAGCCACAGAGGCTTTATTATTATTTTTCATTTTTTACACCGAGGTCGAGCCTGGAGATAAACCAGCACACGGGGTCCGCCGCTGCGCCCGTTGCGTGTGTAGCAGACGCTGTTAACAAAGGCGGGCAGAGCGGGGGGCCGTGATTTCCTTCTCCCCGCGGCCATGCGCGGAGCTCGGGTCTTCGTGGAAGAATGCGCCGCCGTCTCCCGGCGTTAGCTCAGCCGCGGCTCCATGTAAGTCTAACTCCCCCAACACCCCCCGCACAAGCCTGGCTTTGTTTTAGCGTTCAGGCCTTTATTATTCACCCTCTCACGCAGAGCCGGACAGGTTAAAGGCGAAATGAGCGGCTCGTAGCGGAGAATTTCAGCCTGTTCGCGGCGCTCTCGCTGGCCTCTTCTCGGCTTTATTTTTGGCTAGCAGCCGCCTCCTGCTTTTCTTCTTCTTTTTTTTGCCGTTTTCCTGCAATTTCATCCGTGTTTTTACCCTCCAGGGCCAACAGTAACAACATGCTCCTGGCCTCTGCCGTGGTGGTGTGGGAATGGCTGAACGAACACGGCCGGTGGCGGCCCTACAGCCCCGCCGTCTCCCACCAGATAGAGGCGGCCATCCGGAGCAGCGACCCCCGCGGAGGGAGCGTGGTCCTCGGTCAAGTGGACAGCCGCCTCTCGCCGTACATCATAGACCTCCAGTCCATGCACCAGTTCAGACAGGACACAGGTAAGAAGGGGCGATGAAAGGAGACGGTGGACGATGCTTGTGTGTCAGGTTGGAGCTTTATTTGAAGGTTCAGAGGCATAAAGTTCTTGTGTTAAAGCAGAGTAATAAATGGCTTTAAAGTGGTGTTATGGCCAGGGGCTTTTACAGGATTTTTAGGGCTGGGGGGGGGGGGGGGGGGGCGGCCGCTC
>VUQH01035220.1:7745-18026 GCA_015106775.1 Etroplus canarensis | reverse complement strand
CCCCTTGTGGGGGCCCCCCCCCCCCCCCGTGGTGAAAGCTGCCTTAGCGCCAACACTTCTTTCATAGCTTGTAAATGCAGACAGTAGTGATCCTTAGATTGCAGGTTTGAATCTGGCTTGAGGCACTTTGTTTCAGTTACTGAACAGCGGCTGAAGTTGATTGAGGAAGTCTGGGCCGCGGAAAAACCAGCTGCACTGTAACATAATTAATTTGCCAAACAGCTTGTTAAGTACGGTTTCATTCACTTGAGTTTAATCGATGTTATTTGTTAGCGACTGATCAAAAATGACGACAAAACGCACAGATTTACGGCAAACGAGGTAAATAAAACTTCAGTGGGAGCTGCGACGATGGAGTTGTGGTCCGTGTCAGACACATTTGAGCTTTCCAACCACATTCAGTGAAGACGTACAATTGCGCAAGTATGGCTGATATAAGAAGTGTGGGACAGAGCATTAAAGAGGAAGTGCTGGCTCATCCCAGATGCTGGATTTTCCCACACTGATGAGAAGTGAGAGCAGCATAAAGAATGACCCGACCCTAACATGTGCTCGCCTGCTGGTCAGTCTTCAGCCAACGTGGGTTTGTGCATGTTGTGTGTGTGTGTGTGTGTGTGTGTGTGTGTGTGTGTGTGTGTGTGTGTGTGTGAATGCAGGGAGGGGTCAGTGATGAAGAGCGAGCACAATAAAGACCAGATGGCCAGTCTCTTTCTCCACCTGCTTCAGGCCTCTTTGTGCTCCCTCACTGCTCTGAAATATTCACACGTTTTCCTTTGTTTACTTCTGCTGTTGGGTCTTCACTACACACACACACACACACACACACACACACACACGGCACATTCACATTCACTGTGTGGATTGCCTTGGTTTCATTTAATGACTTATTATTTGACAGTTTTCCTTCAGAGCAGAAATCGGCTACGCCCAGAACACGTTGCACTTGATTTTATGTGACCGACAAGTGAAAGCAGCAGAATGCCGCGTGTTGATCCGACTCTGACAGACAGATGATGATTTTGAAAAGGTGTGGTACTGCATGAGAGAGGGAGGGCGGGATTGAGGCTTATGCCGCTCAACACGAGGACAGACACATGCATACTCGTTCCTATAGCTGTAACCCTAACACCCAGAAACATCTGCTTTTATCAGACATAGGGAACACCCTAGCAAACCAAGTAAACACATTCCACAAACACCAACACCCAGTCTTTTTTAACTGATTTGCTGGCTGAGAAGAACAGTGTAGAGGCTGGGCGTGAAATTCCCTTAAATGCTGCCCAAAGAGGGGACTGTCTAGGGTGGGCAACTTGGGCAAGATTGGAGACTGAATGTTAGAGCAGCTGACTAGTATAGTGCAGGTTTAAGTCCCTGTTTAGATGCTTCTCTGAGATGACGGTTTTTGTTCATCATGCTGGACTAAAATACACAGAAACAACAAAAAGCTGGCTGAACTAATATTAAAAATACTCATATACTGTGTACCAGCTGCATGACGGGTTCTCCAGACTGAAGAACAGCAGGACTCAACAGCTCCGGACCAAAATTGCCCAGCTTTTTTTTTTCCCTGCAAATATAGCTATAGTTATTACCTCTACTATAAGGCAAGATGGAAAGAACTAATAGGTAAAGTTAATATCCTCTGAAACAAAATGTGATGTCTTCACTAAATGTCTCACCTTCCAGATTATTTGTAAATACAAGCTTAAAAGTGCATAAGAGTATTATAAATAACAATAAACACCATAATACACATCTAATTGAAAAGTTGTTGCTCTCGATTAAATCAAATGTACTGGCATTTACACACGGTGCTTTAATCTGTACACATAAATCTACCTCACATCCAGGGCTAATTAAGAATCACCAATTAGTCTAAGATAAGATAAAAACACTTTATTTATCCTAAAAATTTAGAAAATTATTGTGTTAGCTCAAGAAATGAAAATCCAACATAATGCAACAGGGAGTTCAAATGTAAAATGAATGCTGACTCTGTGGTATGAGATGGCTAAGACCCTTCGCATCGGCCCCTGTGGCAGCAAAGCTCAAAACAGATGTTTGTGAAGAAGTTCAGCTGCATGTTCAGTAAGTGGTGCAGAGGGTGGAGCCATTAATTATCCACAGCCGTTCACCACAGCAACAATCATTTGGATAACCCCTGTGTCAGCTGATGGTGGAATCCAAACAGCGCCTTGATTCAAACAGCAACAACAATGACAAATTCTATCAGTGAGTGTTACGAACACATTCTGCAGCTAGCACTTCAATATTCAGGCCACATCAACAGGGGATCACACTACTTTTAATCACAACTAATGCAATCCCTCCACATTTCTTCTTACTCATCAAATAAACGTTCCTGTCCACCTAGAAAGTCCTGAACCCAGATACCGTCACACTGTGCTCTAGGAAGCGCAAGTGTGCTTCCATGAAGCACATCAAACTACCCTCAGACTTTTTCTTTTAGAAAACGGGAGTAGTTACCTGACTTTGTTAAAATGACTGCCAAGACTTGGGATAACAATTTAATAAAGTCCAAATTACACATACATATTGTCTAGGGTTAGAGTTAGGGTTGGGGTCAACAATGACTACTAGTCATTTTAACATCTGGTTCCTCATCAGCTAAAGCAGATTTCCGTTTTTAGCTAGAGGTCCACTTCTACATGCCTTCTACTTCACATCTTTGAAGCCCGCCTGTGTTTTCTAGCAAGAGTTTATAAGAAGAGGGAGGGAGAGATGGTGCGTGTGTTATCCAAGTCACATGTTGACCCACCTCTTCCAATCGTTCTGCCGTTGTGTGCTGGAATTTCCTGCATTTTAAGTGCTAGATTTGCACTCATAATCGATCAAATTCTGCACAATCCCGCACTGAATTCTATCATCCGTCTTCCTATATTGACTACCAATATTCTCATTTTCCCTAATGTATAATCTGCATTACAAAACCTGCATGAATGGAGCTCATTGGCTTCATTTTATGCAAAAACGAAGCCAAGGTTGGCAACGTGCCATGACTGAGTGGATGTAATAGATTTTTACAAAGGCTTTGGCAAAGGGACCATGTTGGACTGGTTGATCTGGATCAGTCATGTCATGGCTGATATCCAATCAGTTTAGTCATATAGAGTGCATTAATTTTATGAACTACACCCTGATTGTAAAGTTGGTCAGGCTGATGTTTTAGCAGATGGTCTGTAAATGTGGCAGCCAATAAATAACAAAAAAGCTACTAGCTTGTTTTTCAGGTGCAAAATGGCATTTCGAACTTGTTTGTTGGTCCCATAGACCAGATAAAAGATGGACGTAGCCACCGTGGCATCACCTATTGGTTAGTGAAGTCCTGTTATGAAGGATCGACCTGAGGATTTTTTCGGTATTTTGAGACAGAAGTGATGAGCGAGTGGTGAATCTAACTGTGAAACCAAGGACTCTACATGCTCACTGGCTAACACCTTGTGTTTGACAAGTATAATCTGAACAGAATTTACTAAATTAGCATTAGTAAACTTGTCAGGAACATTTTTACTAAGATTTTTCCATAGACTACTAGACTAACCACAAGTCTTTTTGCAACGAAATGAGTCACCCCCTGCTGATCATTAAAAATTATGACAGAATTGCGTTAAACCTGCTACATCCATCTTGTCATGCCTACGGCTAAAATTAAACTCAAGCCACCTGGGGGATGTTATAAGTTTATGAAACCAGTTAATTTATAGTTGTCGTGCAGCAGTTAATGGAAACAGATGTTCTAAAGCTTGGTTAATCCTCTAGCTGTTTTGACACATGCATTGCAGCCTTGAACTTCTCCAGGACTTACCTAATAAATGTTCAGACCATTAGGATCAGGCAATCACCAGAAGCAGAAGCTACATCCATCTTTTTGTATTGTCCGTAGTTGAAATCTTATCAAAAGAAAGTCTCGTTATCAGACTTTTTAAATTCTCAAATATCAATATGACGGTGAGGCTGTAGTACGTACCTTAGCTACTATGTTACATTTAGCTTGCCTGCCTTAATCCAGCTGTTGCTAGCTCACTAGACTAGGTTTTTTGTTGTTTTAAACCAACTTATTTCCTCAAATAATGAGTACAGATTTTCATTTGTACTCCTGTCTTCTGTGAAAAACAGAGAAAAAAAGCAATAAACAATCACCCAGCTCTGGGAGTAAGACTCAGAAGTCAGGAGAAGTTCGGGCCGCAGTGCATGTGTGAAAACAGCTTACGCCACTATTGTGCTTCTCTGGAAATTAACTTTCAAGGCCGTGTGAGACGAATTGGACTTGCATACACAGAAACCATTAAGCACTTGAAACTATTCAGAAACAAAGGCAAGCTTGTCTTCTTTGTGATAAGACCTTGGACTGAGTAGTAGGAGTCCAGCACAGATAAAACTGTACCTACTCACAAAATACACAGACGTAATACAGCCAATGGTTTTCCCACAATGCATTCTTGCATCTACAGAGAGTATCTCTTCAGAAGTCAATGAAGCTTGGTGTGTTGTCAGATATCGACTGGAATGTGACTCATAATGTTAAATCAGTTATCAGTAAATGGACTTTACTACTAGAGCTTTTCTACTCTTGCTGAAAACTTTCTACAAGTGTGTGTATGAAGTGCGTGCATAATATGTGAGGTTTTTTTTGTAGTGTTTGGTGTTGTCCAGCTTTGCACAGCAACAGGCTTTGACTAAACTTTAACTTAACTTTCTTGCTCTCCGCAGTGTAATGTGGGATTTATGGTACTGCCCACATGTCTGCCTGCGTTGGTATTTGCTTATGCAGAGCCAGCGCGGGGAGGAAAGCAACCAACGCAGACGCGCAGACTTGCAGTCCTCCAAAAAGTATGCTTAGCTCGATGCAGACGACGCAACGCGTAGTTCGAATGATGTTTGGTATAGTAACATGACGTGTCGTCATCTTGAATGTCTTTATTTTTGCTTTACCTGTGTCTGTCTGTTCCACTCCGTGTGGGCAAAGGTGTACTCACAGTGTAACTTGATTTGTACTTCTGCATTAAATCCATGTAGCGTAGCCTACACAAGCACCCGATGCCAGTGCCAGCATATCTAAGCGTCATCAAGTCAAATTTGTTTGTATAGCACTATTTAAACAGAAGGCAATTAAGAGTGCTTTATAGAGGTATTAAAAATAACAGAAGATATCAAAAAACTGGGTTTTCAAAGACACACACACACATGAAATCCTGATAAAATGTAACAACACAATTAAAAAAATAAAATCATAACCGAAAATTTTACATTTAAAGAAGTAAATACAGGATTAAAAAACACAAGGCTGTAGACATGGTTTATTGATAAGCCACTTCAAATAATAAAAGTTTTGAGCCCTGATCTAAATGTTATACTGTATATAAAAATTATATATAAAAACTAAAATCTGTCTTGCTTTGTTTCGTTCTAATTCTGGGAACACATAGCAGGCCTGTTCCTGATGACGTGAGAGTTCTCGGTGTTTTATAAGGCACCAGTAAATTTGAAATGTAGCTAGTTCCAAGTCCATGTTCTAAGATCTATTCTTTGAGATACAAGAAGCCAGTGTAATGACTTGAGAATCTGGACTTGTGCGTGGAGTGCCAGTGTTGCTCTACAGTTTCACCAGCAAAACAGTAGTTGGCAGTTGGGTTTCTCTCTTCGAGTTGATCCATTCTCTTTCAATCGATTTGTAAAAAGAAGAAATAGCTGAAAAACTGGGAGCAAACGACAGCACCGACCGGTAGTTGCGGGCTGCGTCAACGTGACCGGTAGTTAGATTTCTAGGGAACTTGCACGTCAAGTTACGGTGTAGGGTTTCAGAAGGGTGTGCTGTTATGTCATATCTGTGGCATAGTTTTAACAGACAGGGCAGTCCCCCATGGGACTGTGAGCAGGGAGGGGGCAAACTAGCTCGGCCATTCATAAAAACAATAAGCGGTAAAGACTCAATGGCAGCAAAAGAAGACGTAGCTGGAAAGTAAGTCACTGAATCGGCCAGTAACAGTCATTGCGGTCTGCATTGGCGCAACATATAATTCCAGCTCTACGGAGGTGCGTTTCAGGTTACGGCATACGCATACGAGGGGTTTACTGTAACGCCGTACCTACGGCATAGATTTGACGTGGAGATATAAAGCCTCCATGAGAGCATCTAGGCTGTATGTAACAACAATAAGCTGTAAAGACTTTCACACTGAGCTGTAACTGAAGCTATCTTGGGTCTGTTATCATTTAATATCTTACTCATAAATAGCTGTTGAAATTCATATTATTGGATATATCTATTGCTTTTTATTGCTTTTACAGCTCCCGCCGCACCAATGAACAAACTTTAAAGAAGTGAACCCTGTGAGGCCTCAGTCATCACCTTAACCCTGACCCTATGTCTTGTTTGGCATTTATAATGTTCATCTTTTTGGTTCCCTGATTGACAGTAAGTTTAGAAAAATAAAAAAAAGGTTGCCATTAGACCATTTTGGGAGTTCTCTGCCTTTGAGCGTTCACATGTTGCTCGTGGTGTCTCGCTACCATGAAGGACAAACGGTCTCTCCTCCTCATATCAGACGGGTTGGCCTCAGTCTGCCGGACGTCTGACGCTGAATGAACTCAGTCGCTCTGCAGTTTGAGAGAGAGAAATTACATTTCTCATGGTAACCAGCAGGTCAAGTGCTCCCTGCTGTTCTCCTTCGTTCAATAGTGAGTGAAGGAGGAGGAGGAGGAGGAAGAGGAGGGGGACGCAGTGTTTGTCCTCTCTCTCACAAACTGAGGCTCTTCTTGTACAACTACAGGCACAAAGCAGTTTGATAACTCATTTTGATTATTCACTCTGTTTATTCTTTGCTTGTTATGTCTATGTGCTCATGCCAGTATCACCTCTTTATAAAAATCTCTCACACGTATGCCTTCCTCTCCTTGTACTGGCTGTGACTGAATAGCCCGTTCCCCCTGGAGACCGCAGTAGTTTCTGGTTGGTTGGTTTTTGGGACCCTCCTGCCACCCCTGGGCCCCACAGGGAGACAGAAGGACACTGTTCTGGGTATTTTTGTGGTGCTTTTTATTGTCTGGCAGTGCATTGTCGGACTAAAAGTGAAAACAGGAGGACGTGAGTATGTGAGTGAGAAAACGACTGCCTCCCCGTCTCTTTCTGAAGCTGTTTTGGTGGATAACTCATCCAAGTATTTTAATGAAAATCATGCATGCAGCTTGAGAGGCTGTATCATGGTGCTGTAGCCATTAGTTGTTACCCTTTTCAGTCTCTCTCAGTGTCTCTGCTCTTTCTGCAGGCATGCTGCCTATTAATGGGAAATTAGATTATTATTCACGTCGGGGTGGGTGATCAGGCCACAAGATCATATCTCTCAGGGTAGAATCAGGATAGATCTGAATCAGTTTTCCCTGTGGATTTATTTTAACTCATGCTCGCACTCAAGGCTAAAGTCTGTGCATCCTCTTTTTGCTCTTTTCATATCTTCTTTCAGGAAGTCAGATCCACTGGGCTTTTCTGTTTGCTGTGTCAGCTACATCAGGAGCATTGTCCTAATTGTGTTTCAGTGAGTCTCATTTACCTTTGGGTCACGTCGAGTCAGTAAGCGTTCCTGTAGTGCAGTGGTTTACACATTCGCCTCACAAGTGAAAAGTCCCTGGTTCGGTTCCAGGTAGGGACACAAGCCCCTTTCGCTAGAGAGGGTTCTGCCAATTTACCAATGTGGACTAATCCACTGTGGCGACCCTTTGGGGAGAATACAAGGGAGCAGCTGAAGGTATACATCATGTGGAGTCAGTAAGTCTGCCTGGCTGAGATGCCAAAGTAAGACGTAAAGACCACCAGATTTCTACCTCATACTTTATAATTAAAAGTGCTAACCCAAAAGCACTAAATTTCACTTCTGATTTCACCACTAGGTGGCCCTGTTTTATCAGATAGGGTTTGTGTAGTTGCTAAAGAAATTGCAGAAGTTGGCCTGAGATCAGGTGGTGCAGTGGTTAGCACTCTTGAACTTTTCTGTGGAATTCCTATGTTTTTCCAGAGTACAAAGACAAGTCAGGTCAACGGGAGTTTATAAATTTGCCATAGGCGTCCCTCTGTGTTAGTGACCTGGTGACCTGCTCATGTGCGTCCTGCCTCTTGTCCTGTGACAGCTGGGACAGGTTCCAGCCCAAATCGGATAAGAAAACTGATAAATGGAGCTGAGATCCTCCAGTAAACTGTTTGGCAGGTAGGGACTGTATTATTGTAACTTGAGTTCTGCTGAACCACAGCAACCCTCATAGACAAAAGCTGCAACCTCTAATATAAAGTCAGTATATAATCCAGTTCAAAAGAACTGATAAGTTTAAAAAAGATTTAGAGAATAAAGGAAAATGTAATTACTGAAATCTTTTTTACCCAGTGACATCTGTGCTCATGTTCACTATTTAATGACCGTAAGCTTAGTCATCCATTGTTGTATATTTACTGTGACTTGCTGCTCTCTGGCTGGTATGAACTTTCTCTTCATGTTAGAAATCTGCTACGCTCCCTGCTGTCTCTCTCTGTCTCACTCACTCTGTTTGCACAGAGGTGGAGAGCAGCTGCTACACCTACTGTACTTATTCTGTTTGTGCTACACAATTGGTGTCATGGTGATTGGATAGTGCTCATTACTCAACTGCTACATTTCCCTCACCATGAAGCTGAGTGTGAGTTCTGTCTGAGAGTTGGTTCTTGTTTTGATAGGAGTCCTTTTCCAGGCGCTTCAGGCACTGTTTGCTGACTGATTCACCAGAATACCCGTCACGCCAACGTCTGTTTCCCTTACTCTTTCTTCCTCTGATGGACCAAAGTCCAGGCCAGACTTCCATTGAATACATTTTAAATTTCAGAATCCAAATACAAAGATGTTTTGGACCTAACATTATAGCGGTAGTCTTTCTACATTCTGCTGATAGCAGGTCAGCAGCAATGGGACTATGGGGTCCAAGAAAATATCCCGCACACCATTCCACCACCACAACCAGCCTGAACCACTGATACAAGGCAGGATGGATCCATGCTTTCACGTTGTGTATTCCAAATTCTGATCCGATCATCCAGATGTCGCAGCAGAACTCAAGACTCATCAGACTGGGCAACATTTTTCTAAACTTCTGTTGTCAAATTTGATGAGCTCATGCCTCAGTTTCTTAGCTGGTTGGAGTGGCACTCAGTGTGGTCTTCTGCTGCTTTAAGGTCTGATTTGTTGTGCATTCAGAGATGCTCTTCTGCGTACTTTGGTTGTAGCAAGTGGTTATTTGAGTTACTGCTGATTTCCTGTCCACAGTGTGTCCATTCTCCTCTGTCCTCTGGCTTCAACAAGGCATTTTTGGCATCTTCTTGGACCATTCTCTGTAAACCCTGTAGATGGTTGTGCAGCATTTTCTGAAATCACCTGACCGGCCCATTAAGCACCAACAATCATGTCATGTTCAAAGTTACTTAATTCACTTTTCTTCCCCATTCTGATACTCAGTTTGAACTTAGGCTGTTTGTCTTCAATGTGTCTACATGACTAAATGAATTAAGTGGCTGCCTTGTGATAGGTTGATCAAATATTAGCCAAGCGGTCGAACAGATGTACCTAATAAAATAGCCTGTTAGTTTATATGAGACATGCAGCAGTTTTTTATTTTATTATTTATTTGAGCTTGTGAATAAACTACATCTGTTTGGACCTTCCCAACATCTGTAAACTTAACTTGAACCGCGGCAGAATGATATATTCATCTGTGCTTTCTTTTCTTGTTGGCTACATAAAATCCAACAGAGGGCTGCCACTTTAGGATTTAGAGTATTAAATATGAGCGAATGTATATTAAACATGCCGAAAAGTGCTGGCAGTAATAACGGCTGAAGGAGGGGCATGTGTATTCGTTCCCTCTGACAGACTCTGACTGTACATGTGGCTTCTGTGACCTGCAGGCTGCTGCTGCACGTGATCGCATTACGCTTGTAAAAAAGAGCCTCCGGTTTGTGATCCCTGAGCTCTGACCTGGTCATTCCTCATCATAATCCAAATCCAGAGACACGCTCTCTGGCGCTGCGATTAAAAACCAAGAAAAGAGCCTCAATTTTTCTTGGTTTTTCTGGCAGCGCTGAAAGATTGGAAGCACAGTGACTCAGTGGTTAGCACTGTTTCCTTATAGCAGGCGAGTCCTGGGTTCACACCCTGGCAGGGGCCATTTATTGTGGAGCTTTTATGTTTTCTTGATGCTTGTTTGCTCTGCCGTTGGAAAAAAAAAAAAAAAAAAACGTGTTACTTT
>VUQH01035218.1:33881-72004 GCA_015106775.1 Etroplus canarensis | reverse complement strand
TTAGCATGCTGAAATGAATACAGTTAGATCCAAAGCAATTTCCTTTTATTTATCTTAGCAGCCCCGCATAAATAAAGGCAAGGGCATCCAGGCAATTAGCATAATTACTATGAGGCGGTCAGACCCTCTGTGATTTCATAAAGACACACACACACACAGGGCGCTGCCACAGGGCCTGTGTTTGTATATGTGTGACTCTGCATGTGTGCGTGTTGGTGCGTGACTTTTGCCGTAATGTCCGTTTAGTTCCACCTCGTGTGTGTGTGTGTGTGTGTGCTTTCTACATGTTTAGTTGTGTTGTTACTTCATTCTATGCAGGTGCGTGTGTGTGTGTGTGTGTGTGTGTGTGTGTGTGTGTCTGTGTATGTAAGACTCGTCCTTGGTCTGTCTGCACTGCAACACGCACACACATACAGAGATCTGGGAGCATAGCCACACAATCATAAAACCATGAAAAATAAAACAGGCAAGAACACACACACACACACATGTGCAGGCAGTCATATGGACTAACCAAACAACGCACGCACCACTGTCTAAAGTCCCACTGTGTCTGTATGTGTTATTAATATGCAAATACAAGTGAAAAACAACAAAGGGCAGGAAAAACAATATCCCTCCAAACGGACTGAGGTCAGCTGATACTGGATCTCCTGGCTGCATTCTTCTCCTTACATTCTGTTCCACTCGTTTCACCGGTCGCTGTCTGCTTGTCAGGGTCAGTGTCTTTGTGGGTTCAAGCCTGCCGGGTGTGGATTTCATCAGGCCCCAGAAAGGGCAGCCTGGTGGTGCAGTGGTTAGCACCGTGGGGAGTTTACATGTTCTCCCCAGGTTCGGTGCTCCAGCATCCTCCTGCAGTCCGGACACATGCATGTTTGGTTGAAATTGAGAAAATGGGTGGATGGGTGGTTTCAGACTTCTGGATTAGGTCCAGCTTAAGGTTGGCTGAGCAAATATCCAGCTCATATTGGGCTTGGTTTGCTGGTGTTGTGTCTTTGATGGAAAGGGAGATTGGCTAGTTTGCAGATTGAGTCTGAGGTAGATTTTGAGTGAATCTTTGAAGTCTGTGTTTGAGATCAGATAAAGCTCAAACAAAGCAATTAGAATTTACCTCAGGTTCGGTTAGATTTTAAGGCTGGTGCATTATTTTAGAATTTTATCTGTTCTCTGTTTGTGCCTCCTCCGTGTTGACAGAAAATGTATTGAAATTAGTCTGAATAGCAAATGAACAGGACCTGCTGACATTGTCAGAGTTAGAAATAATGATTTAAATGGAAATGATGAATGAGTTCTTTATACTTTGCCTTCATAAAAAGCAACTTTTGCAGCAATTGCAGCCTGGCAGACCTTAGTCATTCTATAGCTGTCAGTTTTACAAGGTGATTTGATGAGCTTTCACCCTGTGCTTACTGGAGCATCTCCCACATGATGGATTGGCTTGATGGAGTCTTCCTCCGTACCATACGGTACATATATATAACATACTGCTTCCACAACAGCTCAATAGGGTTCAGATCCAGAGACTGTGCAGGCCACTCCATTACAGTGAGAATTCTAGCTGACTGCTTATTCTTTAACTATTTCTGACACATCTTGGAGGTGCGTTTTGGGTCACTGTCTTGCTTAGCATGGCGTTGTAAAATCTTGTAATAGCTTTCCTTCTTTCCTTCCACTCTGTTCAAGTCTCCTATTTTACCACCTCCATACCATCACGCTGCCTCCACCATGCTTGACTGATGGTGTTAAGCACTGTTCTTGCATCTTTTCATTTGTTTTTGCATCTCACAAATGTTCTTCTGTTTGATCTGAAGATCTCAAACTTGGACTCATCTGTCCACAACACCGTCTTCCAGTCTTCCAATGTCCAGTGCTGTGCTCTTTTGCCCATCTCAGTCTTCTTTTTATTGGCCAGTCTGAGATATGGCTTTTTCTGGGCAATTTTGCCATGAAGTCCAGCATCCTGAAGTTGCCCCTTCACTGTTGATGCTGACAATGGTGTGCGACGGGTAGAATTTTGGTGCAGCTGCCAGTTGATGACCTGTGAGACGTCTTTGACTTAGACTACACACTCTCAGATATTTGTCTTCTTGCACAGTTGTTCATTAGGGCCTCCCACTCCTCTTTCTGTCCTCGTTAGAACCAGTTTGTGCTGCTCTCTGAAGGGAGTAGTTAACAGCATGGTAAGAAATTTGCATTTCCTTGCAATTTCTCACACTGAATAGACTTCCTTTCTAAGCACAGCAATAGACTGATGGGTCTCTATGTTCATTTGTCATGGTGAAGACAGCTGAGCTTCCTACCCTCACCTACGTTCATGAACTCTGAGCAGTGACCAGAAGAATGAGACTGTGGATACAAGAGGCCAAAATAATGAATTTCCTCCTTAGAGATAGGGTGAGGATCCCCGGAAGAGCTTCAAGAGTAGAGCTCCTATTCTTCCACAGTGATAGGATCCAGCTGAGATGGTTTGGGCGTCTCACTAGGATGTCTCTTGGGTGTCTCTTAGGTGATGTGTTTCAGGCATGTTCTAATGGGACATCCTGAAAGCAGACCCAGGACACCCAGGAGGGATTATATCTCTCGGTAGTGAATGCCACTGTGTCCTCCCAAGAGATGCTACAGCAGTTGGCTGGGGAGAGGGAGCTGATGGCCTCTCTGCTCAGGCTGCTTGTGTGTGTGTGTGTGTATATATATACTTTTGATATACTGCTTTTACGTTTAATACTTCTTTGTTTAGTGGAATGAAATTAATTAGAAGCACGTCAGAATACATGTGTGCAAATCAGAGTGAGGCAGTTGAAATGGTGACGATGTGGATGAAGTGAAGGTGGAGGAGGTTAAATACCTGGGGCCAGCCAACACACAAGGGTGGTGAAGAAGAGAGTGCAGGCAGGGTGGAGTGAGTGGAAACAAGTTTGCTTAGTGAACGGTTGGGTTTGAGTAGGTTTACTAGACAGTAGTGAGACCTGCTGTATGTATGGTTTGGAGAGGGTGGCACTGACAAAAAGGCAAAAAGGAGGTGGAGTTGGAGATGACATAGTTAAAGATTCTGAGAGTTTTGCTGGGAGAGGCCAGGGTTAGAAATGAGTCCTCAGAGGGACAGCTCTGGTTGAGATGGTTTGGACATGTTCAGAGGAGGGATCGTGGATATATTGGACAAAGGATGTTGAAGATGGAGCTGCCTGGCAGGAGGAAAAGAGGAAGACCACAGAGAAGGTTCATGTAGTGAAGGAGGACATGCAGAGGATTGGTGGGACAAAAGAGGATGCGAGGGATAGGATGAGATGGAGGCAGATGATCCACTGTGGTGACCCTAAAGGAAGCAAGCTGTGGTGGTCCGCTGTTTAGAGCTGCTCTTTTGCTTTTATCCCAGTCACACTCTGTCAGAAACAAGTAACCTTCCCTGCACATTACATCGGTCACCTCAGCTCACAATAAAAAAAAAACTAGATTTAAAAACCAAAAATGCAACTTTTCCTTGAACAAGGATGTTTTATAAGCAGTTTTTTTCCTGCAGAAAATGTCAGTTACTGAGCCCTGAAAACACTTACTTCCCGAGTGTTACACTGACCTTTGTGCAGCTTACAGCTTTCCACTGACCTTTTGAGACCCTGTCGACCTCGTACATAATTTCTGGTGTAAACCAAAAGAGGCAGAAAAAAAACAAACACACAGCAGAAAATAACATTTGGTTTGAGCTTTGGTTGGATTCGCTGCTCTAATAATCTGAGGCCTGTTTAACCTCTGCGAGGCAACCGGGGACTTAACAAAGCAGTCAGCAAGGTTATGTTTGTTTACTGCACATCTATGTCTGTCTGTGCAAGTGTTTACATCAGCGTCATATCAGCATAATTTACACACACACACACATGCGCGCTTCCACCTTTCAACTCGCTTTTCCAATTCTAATTAATCCGTTTTAATCCCTCTGAAATGGGCAGATTTGCTTTCCTTCACCTGGAGCTGCTTGTTGCTAAACCTGGACCTCAATCAGACAAGATGATAAAACTGTAAAAAGAAAAACACTGGTTGTGATTATCTTCGCATCTCGGCCTTTTTCACTGTAGGCTTGCATTGCCTTAGAGTGGCAAGAAGTAACCAATTAAAGACAGAGGCTTAGAAGCAAAGCCACAAATGTCTAAGAAACCTCGACAAGTTTCATCAAAGAAGACAATCTACCAAGAAAAGGCAAATTTACAGCAGTTTTAAAGACCGCTTTAACATGCTTAACCATACAGTAACCCTATAAGGAGATTCTGTAAACAAAACTGAGCAAATTAGGTTAATTAAAGAATAAACCTACTGTGCACACATATTGTAGCTACTGTTTAAGTTCAGCAGTAAGGTTACTCTATGGCGGTGGTTGCTGCATACACTCACCAGCCACTTCATTAGATACACCTTGCCAGTACCAGGTTGGACCCTGTTTTGCCTTCAGCTCTGCCTTAATTCTTTATTGCATAGATTCAACAAGGTGCTGGAAGCATCCTTCAGAGATTTTGGTCCATGTTGACATGACAGCATCACTGCAGGTTTGTCGGCTGCACATCCATAATGAGAACCTCTCATTCCACCACATCCCAAAGGTGCTCTATTAGATTGAGATCTGGTGACTGTGGAGGCCATTTGAGTACAGTGAACTCACTGTCACGTTCAAGAAACCAGTTTGAGATGATTTGGGCTTTGTGACAGGGTGAGGTATTCTGCTGGAAGCAACCAGATACCGTGGCTATAGAAAGTGAACACACCCCTTTTGAAATGCTATGTTTTTCGGATGTAGAAAAATGAGATCACAATAAACATTTCAGAACTTTTCCCATTTTAAATGTGACCTATAACCTCAAAAAATTTCAAAAATAAAAAATATATTGTAAGGTTGCACAAGTGTTCACACCCTAAAACTAATGTTTTTGAAGGATCTTTTGCTTTAATTACAACATTCAGTCTTTTTTAAATGGAAGAACATGGTCAACAACGGTACTTAGGTAAGCCGTGGCAATTTAAGGATGCTTATTTGGTACTAAGGGGGCAAAAGTTTGCCAAGAAAATAACCCCTACACCATTATACCACAACTACCCAGACTGAGCTGTTAATGCTAGGCAGGATGGAGCCATGCTTTCTCTGACCCTACCATCTGAATGTCGCAGTAAAAATTAAGTCTCATCAGACCAGGCAATGTTGAGTCTTCTGTTGTTTAATTTTGGTAATCAAACTGTAACCTCAGTCTTCAGCAGTGGCACCCAGTGTGGTCTTATGTTGCTATAGCCCATCTGCATCAGTTGCATGCTCAAAAATGCTCTTCTGCATCCTTTGGTTGTAACCAGTGGTTATTTGTGGAATTTTTGCAAAACAACCAGTTTTGCTATTGTTATTCTCAGCTAAAAACTTTATTATTATTGTTGTTCTTTAGACTATACGTCCTCCAACATCATTTGTTGTAGAAACATGGTTAGGGCACCGAATCAGCCATCTTGGTGGTCCAGCTACGGCTATTACTTTTGTCTGGCATGTATTTTACGGTATTTAAGAAGTCTGCTTTGATCTGTCTTTTGATCATTTCCTTTGATCTTTTACCTTTCTGTCTTGGGGTTTATCTCTCGAGCAAGCCACAGACAGAGACCAGAAGTAGCAACAATCCCACCGCAATTTCTCTAGCAGGTGCATTGTCGAGTTTGAATTACAGTACAGTTTCCTTCCTAACAGTTCAAAGAAGTCTGATCATTCTCCTCTGTCATCAACCGCACATTTTCACCCAGAGAACTGCAACACAGTGGATATTTTTTTCTTTCCATCCTCTTTAAACCTTAGAGATGGTTGTGTGGGAAAATCCCAGCAGATCAGCAGTTCCTGAAATACTCGGACCAGCCCCTTTAACAACACCAACCACGCCACATTCAAAGTCACATAAATCACCTTTCCTCCCCATTCTGATTCTCAGTTTTAACTTCAGCAGGCTGTCTTGGCCATATCTACATACCCAAATACACTGAGATGCTGCCATGTGAGTGGCTGATAAAATAGTTCCATTAATGGGCTGCTGGACAGGTATACCTAATGAAAGGGCTGTGAGTGTACTGAAATGTTGAGCATTGCAATCAAAGCTAATGTAGTTAAACCAGTTATGAACTATAAACTGACCCCAAAGTCCTTCTGGAAGAAATTCTAATCACTTGGCTGCCATTTTGGTAGTGCTTCTTATTTTGAAGCTAACAAGACTAAACCCGTTACACAAATGGAGCGAGAGCTAATTTATATTCCAAAAGTTCCAAACTGCATGTATAGAATCACCAGTCAAATCTTAAAGGGGGCATCTTATGCTCATATCCACCTACTTATTTTTATTCTTGGACTCTAGGATAGTTAGATAGATATTTGTAGTTCAAAATAGTTGTTATTTATCATATACTGTGGGTTTGTGCAGCCCTGCCATCTGAAATTGGCTGTTCATTTCTCCCCTTACACAGACTTTCTTCTGATTGGCTGACCCTTGCAAACGAAAGGTTTGAACTGTCTTAAATGCAGTGTTTAGAGTAGTCTGAAGACTGAACTTATGGCCCACAGGTATTACCTGTCCACACACCAACCTCATTAGTCGATACTACAGGTATGCAAAGTTTCACAGCATTTCAGCTTAATTTATGGCTCAGTCCAGGGTCCCAGCATAAATCAACATTTCTGGCTCTTCCTCTTGGAGCACTGAATTCACATTGTGGATCCAGCAATACTCAGTATCTACTTCTTTACTACCTCAAAAAGAACATGTTACCAGCATGCAAGTGAAACTGTTTAGGAAACTCAACTGTGCAACAACCCGATTTTCTCGACTATGTTGTTGAATAGCTCTTTGGGAGGAGGAGGACAGGACAACTACCATCAATGCCATTAGAGCGTTCTTCCACAGATTTCTATTTAGGCTGCTTTGGGTGCCATTTATTTCTATTGTGGTTTCTCTGCTACACTATAGCTATGCTTCATATGCTTCTCTATCAATGTACTGTCATGAAAAAGAAAGTGGTCACAGGACTGTTTGTTGTCATATGAAAAACTAAGTGCGCTTCATGATTCAGCAGCTAGCAGAACCACCTTTAGCAGCATTAACTTGACCTCATCAATCTCACATCATTTGGAGGAATTCTGCCCCACTGTAATGTAGGGCTACTCTTTGGTCCACATTGCTTACTTTCTGAGCAGTTCTGTTGTAGATTTGCTGGTGTGCTTGGAATCATTGTCTTGTTACATGAACTAATTTGGTCCAAGCTTTAGCTGCCAGATAGATGGCCTCACATTTAACTCCAGAATACTTTGGTACACAGAGGAGCTCGTGGTCGACTTAATGCCTGCAGGGTGCCCATGCCTTGTGGCTGCAAAATAAGCCCAAATCATGACCCCTCCACCACCGTGCTCGGCAGTTGGGATGAGGTTTTTGTGCTGATATGCTTTGGTTGGGTTTTCACTGAATGCAGTGCTGTGCATTATGTTCAAACATCTCTACACCGGTCTCGTCTGTTTAAAGGACACTGTCCTGGAAGTCTTGTGGTTTCTTCGGGTGAGGGTTTAATAATTGAAGCCATACTTTTTTGAGAGAAGAAGATTTCTCTTTGCAATCCTTCCAAACCAGCCATATTTGTTTACTCTTTTTATATTTGTACTGTCATAAACTTTTACATTTAACATTCTAACACATGGCTGTAAAATGCTGAGCTGCAGCTCTGTGATTGTGGTATTGTGTTGAAACGCACCTGAATGCTCCAGAGCAGCAAAATTCTTTTCTATAGAGGCAGCCACACCAACAGATGGTCAATGAATCAGTTGAATTTGATTAGTCACACCTGGCTGCTACTTGTCCAGTTAATTCTTACAGAAACAGTAAGGGTGTACTTAGTTTTCCACAGGACTACATAGAGTCCTGTGGAAAACAACAACAACCAAAACTTTCAAATAACTAGGAGTCAAAGTACAAAGTTCTCTTCTATAAACCCTTCTCCCAGGATGGTTGCTACTGTCTGTCACATTGAATGAACAAGCATAAAAACAGCATTTGGACAGTAGCATCGTGCTACTTAATAGTTAGGCAAAAAATACTTTAAAACACTTGCACAATACTTGCACATACTTTAGAACTCCAGTATGCATGGCTCACAGGCTCCCAGCGCAGCCCTAGGGATAAATCCAGCTTTAAACACAATGACTAATGCTGTGTTCGTGTTAGCGGTGCAACAGCAACTGGCTACAAGTCAGTTTCAGTGCAAGCTGGTGATACAAAGCTCCAGACCGATGCCTGGCACATGCTGCTGCATGATGGGTGTGACGCGTGATGAATCAACGTTGAGCTGCATTAAGTTTTTTTCAGCTCTGCCGTGACGCGGTGATGCATCAACCAATCGCATAAAGACACATCCTAATCTCATGCTTCCATCTTTGCAGACACGCGCAGTCCCAGAGATGATGGCAACAGTTGCTAAAGCAACAATTCAGCTATTTCCCAAGCAAAAGCATCTGGTTCCAGTCATGTTTTTGTCGTGGATTTTATTTATTACTACTACAGGGCCTTTTATGACGTCCCAATCTAGTTGGGTGGCTGTGGCTCAGGAGGTAGCACAGGTTGATTTTTAGTCAGAGGATTGGTGGTCCAATTCCTGGCTGCTCCAGTGTACATGCCAGTGTCCTTGGGCAAAACACTGAATGCCAAGTTGCTCCTCATGCATCCACTGGAGTCTGCATGATGTATAAAGCAGTGCATAATTGAGACGTGCAGTAAAAAGTGCTTTAAGTGCTCAGTTAGAGTAGAAAAGTGCTATATGAGTGTCCATTTAAATCCATTGGCATTAATATAGACTTGCCCCCCTTTGCAACCATTACAGCTTCCACTCTTCTGAGAAGGTTTTTCTACAAGATGCTGGGGTGTGTTTGTGGGAATTTTTGCCCATTCATCCAGAAGACCCTATGTGAGATCAGGCAGTGATGTTGAATGAGAGGGCCTGGCTCGCAATCTCTGTTCTAGTTCAACTCAAAGATGTTTGATGGGGTTGAAGTCAAGGCCCTGTGAGGGCCAGTCAAGTTCTTACACACCAAACTCATCCATCCTTGCTTTTATGGACCTCACTTTGTGCACAGGGTTGCAGTCCTGCTGGAACAGTAAAGAGCCTTCCCCAAACTGTCACCACAAAGTTAGAAACATAAGAACTGTCAAAAATGTTTTTGGCAAGCTGACGCATTAAGATTTCTCTTCACAGGAACTAAAGGGCCCAGACCAATGCCAGAAAGACAACCCCATGGCGTTATTCCACCCCACCAAACATTACAGTTAGCACAATCCAGTTAGGCAGGTAACAACTGTCTGGCTTTTGCCAAACCCAGACTCCTCCTTCAGACAGCCAGAGAGAGAAGTGTGGCTCACCAGAGAATACATTTCCACTTATATGCCACTCCATCCAATGCTTGGCATTGTGTGAATTTCCCTTTCACTCACGTGCAGCTACTCGGAGAACATGCTAGAGAAGGTTTGGCGCTCTGCAGTTACTGAGTCCGCAGAGTGCTGATGCTCCTCGGCACTTGGCGTCCCCGCTCTGTAACTTTACATGGTCTGCTGTGCTTTCTGAACGCTCCCCCTTTGCAATAACACACTTACAGCTGATTATGGAATATCTAGGAGGGAAGAAATTTCATGAAATGCTGTGCAGCAAGTGTGGCATCCTATTACAGTACCACGCTGGAATTCATTGAGCTCTTTGGAACGACCCATTCTTTCAGCTGCTTGATTCTATACATCTGTGGCAATGAGCAATGCAACAGTCTGCACCACAATCTGACAAGACCCACACACCCAGATAGAAACACACAATGAACAAGCGCCCAACTGCACATATGCACACAGAGACTGGCACACACCCACTCAGAAAGAGTCAGGATGTGTGTTAATGAGGAGCCCAGCATGGATGGACATTGATGAGGCTCATTGGCGATTAACATCTCATTAGCATCTCATTAGTCAAGAGAGCAGACTAAACGGACAGAGACAGGGGGCAGCGACAGCACATACCCACACACCTCCATGTAAGCGTTAGAGCGATTAGCCAGGCATGAAAGGTTAAAGGTCAGTGCCAAACAGCACTTTATATCTGACAAGGAGAGGGGAGAAAATTAAATGCCCAGCAGCCACACCAAAGGTGCCACTTATCTCCTCCAGGGATACCATTTGAACTGTCAGATTCGAAAACTGATCCCTTTCTCATCTCCCTTTTTGAGTTATGTCAAAGCATCAAAACCATGCATCCAAAATCAAAATTATTATAGGCAGTGTTTAATAATTTAATATCTTTTCTCCCTTATATTAAATCATATTTTTGATAAGCTTTCATCCATAAGCAGTAATGACAACGTGTGTGTACCTTCAGCTGCTTCCTTGTATTTCCCCCAAGGGGTCGCAGCAGCATCGGTAATTTGGCAGAGGTTTTACCCCGGATGCCCTTCCTGTCACAATCCTTCATGGTCAGAGGGGCTTATGTTCCCACCCGGAATCAAACTAGGGACCTTTCACTTGTAAGGCGAATGTGTAACTACACTACAAGGACACTAATAGTATAATCAGTAATGACAATGTGGAATTTAAAAAGTGGATTTCTTTCACTGGAACTGATAATTTAGTCAGACAGAATGCCTTTAATGCTGATCTGACTGCCTGCACTCTCTCTCACACAATATCACAGAGACAGCAACATGTACGGTCTGTACTCAGAGTGTGAGGATATAACACACACACACACACACACACACACACACACACACACCTAGGTTGAAACTGCATATTACCAACAACAGTAGGAAACCACATGTAATTAACCTGGCTGACCTCTGGAGCATTAATGTCTTTGTGTGTGTCTGTGTGTGCACAGCTCCAGTGTATAGTGCTCAAGGAGTCGAGTGTTCTGCCATGATCTTCACATAACAACAGCATTAGACACACTCTGGCCTCTGTCTGCTTGTGTGTGTGTGTGTGTGTGTGTGTGTGTGTGAGAGAGAGAGTGAGAGAGGTGGGGGGGTGGGGGGTTTGGAGAGGAAAGCCAGAACATGGGTCAAATGCTCCCTTTGAAGAAGTGTTTGCATTCAATCCAAGGACAACATAAAAGCAAGAGACAAATTAGACTGAATGAGCATGAACTGCAGTTTAGTTAGGTGTGTTTATAGTATTCTTAGTCATTTTTGCTTTCAGGCTTTGCCATGGTCATTTTGTGCTTCAACTGTTCATAGAGTATTTCAATATGGAGACTGTGCAGTCACTGTACATGTTTTTTTTCCCACAGAGTAGTCTTTTATCAGTTTTGTATCACTTGAATAACTGCTGCAGCATATGAGGATAGCACATCTGTATAGGATTTGTTGTAACGTTATGCCTCATTTTATGCCCTAATACACTGTGTGTAATGGCATTTGGACATAAATAGAATAAGCCAAGTCACTGCCAGACAAATCAAAAACCAAACAAGCAGCTTTAAGAAACAATAGCCAGCAGCAGTAATGCAGTGTGCCCACCCCGCTGAACACACACACACACACACATTGCAGCCTAATGTTTCCAGCGGCTGTCGTGTGGATGGTGTGCTTTGTTCTGAGTGCTCTGACAGTGAGTGGAGGTCTCAGAAGACGCATGCCGAAGTTGAAAGCTCAACACGCTTTGTGAAGTGGCCGCCTTTTATGTTGCACATTGTGCTAGAGCTGGAGGAGTGGGCAACACCAAAGTCCAAAAGACAACTTGTTTCAAATGGAGTGTCTGTCAGTCACACACCCCTTTACCAAGAGTTTTCGATGGGTTTCTGTGAAAACTGAGTGATTTCACTGAATCTTTTTTTCTAAATTCACTAAAATAATTGTTCTCCGAAGCAGGTTGTAGCCAGTGCAGCACATTAGACTTGCAGCTCATTAAATTCTGGATCAGCGCCTCAGGCTGGTTCCCTCTCTGCTGAGGTCAGGGTACATGTCAGGACATGAATCTAGCTATACTACTGTTCACTGTACTGAGAGATTTAATTACTCCAGTGTGTGTGAGTGTGTGCGTGTGTGTGTGCACGCACGCTGAGTCACTTTGTGGTTACCACCTCTGTTATTTAATAGCCCCCTTTTGTAATGACTCTCAATATTAGATGCTTATTATGTTAATTGTGCTCAAATGGTGACAAGCTGTTTTTAATCCCAGCTTTTAGGGACAATAAAACATTACAGGAGCATTATAAATACCAGAAAAAATATCAGAAAGTAGTTCCGTGTGCACAGAACATAAATACAGCAATTATGTCATGTACTGAAGCTATATACAACTGTTAAGTTTGTCCTCTAAAATCTTTCTAAATGCAAAGACTGTGCTAATAAGTGGAGGGTTAAACAGTCTGTCCATTTGTATGTTCAGTACACAAAGACACTTGAAATGCCCCTTTGTTCAAAAATGGCTATTTGCCCAACTGTGGGATTCAATCTTGTGTTCAGTTTCTCTACGTTTGGCCAAGGGCAGCAACCCTTTCCCTGACCTAACCTTACCTGAGTTGACTGCTTCAGCCAACACCTCTTTGTTCATCTGAAACCCAGACAGTACTCTCAAAGGGTGTTTTCGGAGTGGGAGGTGTGTGACTTTGATAAGAATTGTGGTTGTGAAAATGTGTTAAAAAAAAAAGACAGGAAGCGTAAGTTTTATAAGCTAGCTCATTAGGATATAAAACAATTGTCCAGGCTCCTTAGAGATTAGTCTAGATGACAGAGTCATCTCCTGTGACTATTCAGATAGCTTTAGGGACTGGATAGAGGCCAGGAGGAAGAAAGGCAGACTAGACATGAAAGAGTTATGTTTTGTATATGAGGAAGCAGTAGCCTGAAGGCTAGGAAAACAAAACTGTGACCACAAGTTCAAATGTCACTTCTCTCGCTCTATAACTACAAAAAAAGCACATCCACACCAATAAACCGATAATGGTCAATGAAACAGAGGCTGCATTGATCTGACTACTGTATCCTGCAGTACCTAACTTTTTTGCCACTTGGGGGTAGCAGAAACAAAATGCACAACAGCACTGACATATTTCCTTTTTTTTTTTGCTAATAAAAAGTTAGATTTCTGCACATTACGCAGTTATTAATTTTAAGTCTTTTTTTAAAAATTAAAACACCATAAGTGCAAGTCTAATATTTATTCACCTTTTTAGCACTTTTGTCACTAACTCCTTGCGGAATTCAAACAATAGTGCTCAGGTGAGTGGCTTGTCCACTAGTTGCGAGGTTAGCGATTTGATTCCCATTTGTTGTTTGTTGCCATTTTAATGTAGCAGCTCTTCAGATTTTAGTTGTAGTTGGTTTGGTGACACCTGCATTTTCTGGTGGTATGAATAGCTGCATTGTAAAGTGGTTTACATATTCGCTTCACATGCGAAAGGTGCCCGGGAGGAGACATAAGCCAACAAGTCAGTGTACTCCTAGTGCTGGTCCTAAGCCCAGATCAATGTGTCAGCAAGGGCATCTGGTGTAAAATCAGTGCCAAATTACATATGTGGATTCATTTGCTGTGGCAACCCCTTCAGGAAAAGGGAGAAGTCAAACGTACCTTCTTCTAAGACTACCTGAATTTTAATATTTGTGCTCTTTTCAACATGATAGCTGTATGAGTGAAGTCATCACGCCTTGATGATTCTCAACAGAAGAAAAGAAGCATCTGCTCAGCATTCCCCAATCAACATGTCATGTGGTTCATATGCATTTTCATACACATTTTTCTGTGTGTGAGAATACAACTTGCAGCAAGGTAAACAATTGTTGGAGGCGGGAATTATAGAATAGAAGTAAAACAAATTGATATAAACAGTGTCAGAGTTTTGATGTGAAAATCTTCAGTATTGCCCCTGGAAATCACTCACACTGGTGCTGCCTTACTCTCTTCATTTACAATACACATGCATTAATCCTCAGTGTCCTAATCAAAACCTAATGTGAGTCGCATGATGGGATGGCCAGCAGTGTTGTGTGGTTTCACAGACAGTGGCGCCAGTGTTAGATAATGACTTCTTATGTGATCTGTGTCCTACTACCATTACACTTAAGCAGTGGGTGCCTAAGTCATCCTTGGTGGATAATTGAATCTGAAAGACCATAAACGGCATCAACGTTTATTTGACTGATGTCTTTAATTCTACATATGAAAGCCTGAAATAACTCTAATGCTAACAAAGCTATTGAGAATTAAGACTCTGGTTTTTGCCAGAGTAATTGAGGAGGACACTTTTCTGTGACAGAAGTGATTCATCATGTTTAATTTTACTTGGAAAATTATTATTAGCCTGAACCAAACAAATAACAGAAAGATTAAGATGGCAAACCCCTCAATGATTCACTCTTTTGATCTCGAGTGGTTATCTAATATACAGCTGGGATTTAGAATACAGCCAAGGAGTCGCCGTTGTATTTTATTAGCAGCACAATGTAAAGGGGCCTAGTCCAGATAAGAAGTTCTTTATAGATGGTGTTGCCCCAGGACTTGAGACCTCAGGGCAAGCCAGGAGATATTAGGTGATCTGGGTCTGGAGCCTGAAGTCTTCAACCCAGCTGTTCACACAAAACCTCCACACACAGCGGATTCAGCCAAGGAGGGCACACAGGGGCAATAAAGTTAGGTCAGGTGCAGGCGACATGCCAGCATTATGACTTCAGTGTGTGTGTGTGTGTGTGCATGCATGAGTGTATAGAACGTTTTGTATGGGATGTTTACATTGACTTAACATAGCTAACCCCTTCATTGTGCAGTGTCTCATCCTGTCCTGCTCCTGTACAGAGTGTGTCTTGTGCCTTTTATTGCAAAAGCTGGTGCACTAACGTCTTATATGAATCACCATGAGCATGTCTTTCTATGTTTTTCTAACTGTTGACTGACCACAGACACCAAACACAGCATGCAAAAGCCACAAATGTTGAGCCACACAAAAACAGTCTCAAATCTTGTGCAACTACTTTCAATTCAGTCCCAACACATCAACCTGTCCCATGCAGCCTGCTGGAGAAGTTAGAAAATTAATTAAAATTCAGAGAAGGTATTAATAAGGCCTCGCTGTGATTAAAAATTTATTGAGTGAGACTGTGAGAGTTCGGGCCAAGACAGAAAAGCAGCAAAAAAGCAAGAACTTGTTGACTAACTCTGGCTTTGAAGTATAAAAGGCCAATAAATCTGATGAATGCAATGAGTGTGGGTAAATGTGTCTAAGATGGGAGAAAGGAAAGACGGCGGTGATAAGACGACAAGCTATGAGTAGGTTTCATAATGCTGTCTGTTCCTCCTCCACAGAGAACTCATTCAGACAAGAGGGCATGGCAGGATATCCTGACCAAGCATGGCATCCAGCAATACACTGTCACTAACTGAACAAGCCTCGAGAATATATCCCTACTTGTGCAACAAGCGGTGTCTATTCACACAGCTAACTGATGATGAAACTCTTAACTGCACTTGATTAGTAACACAGAAGGGAAAACAGAAACTGTAATTGTAAGAAAATGAGAGCAAAATCCAAGAGCACCAAAAAAAACCCCCACTATTTCAATTTGTGTATGGTCCCTTTAAGAAATAAGGTGGATGAGCCCCCTGAGGGCAGAGACTGCAGCTTTGTTTAAAAACTGCATGCTCCAATCTGCTGCAAGATGCTGACATCAGCAGAAGCTGGGTTGGGGGGTCAGATGGGGTCAAGGCTGCCACTCACCCGCTGTGAAATGAAAACAGGCTAGGGCAGACCCTGCAGGCTCCAGAGGAGGAAGAAGAGCAGAAGGGAAGGAGAGAAGGAGAGAAGAGGAAAAAAAAAAACAACCAGATGAACACTTTGCCTTGTTCAGTTTAGAGTTTAATTATTACATTCTTTAATTACTTTTTCAAAACCTACATATGTTGGCTGGATTTCATTGAGAGACACAGTAAAATTAAACTACTACACTTTCCTGAGTCAGTCAGTCAGCAGGATGTATCCCTGCTGTGGTGACAAATCCTTTCAGCAGTCGTGGCCCTAACTGGAACACTGTGACCTGACACTCGTGAAATAACCAGAAACAGACCACAGGTGTTGTTCAGGAAAGGTCTGCATCACTGCAAATTTGAGCAAAATCCAAAAATGCCTTTACAAACTGGTTTGTCAGCTGTATAACCAGGCTTCACCCCTGCTCTTACTACAAGATATTCCACGGTAGTGTTTATTACACTCAGTGCACTTTTTTTACTGTGGAGATCACCTAAACTATGTGGGGTATCTGTGAAGTCTGGATCAAGGTAGATTTTACTGATTAGAAACCATCAGTTTCCCTCACAACAAGATCTACAGTGTCAGAGCAAACACGTGATCTTCAAAAGCCAGATTTTTTGCATTGTAAGTCAACTTCAGGTCAGGGGATCAGTGATATAGAACAAGGGCAAAATGAACCACAGCCTTTACCCTTTCAACAGAAACCCTGCACCCTATACACGACAGATAACTCTTGGTCTCTGGTGCATGTTTAACTAGGTCGCCTTTGGCTTTGCAAAGGACATGCATGCATTGGTATTTACACATATTCAGGAACACCATCAAACCTTCTTGGCCACAGAGTTTTTTTTCCACAGCAATGCCCTGTTCAACTTCTATCTGTCTGACTAGTGAACTTTTAACAACCTTTCTTTTCTCAACATGAGCAGTGTCAGAATTTCTTTAGTCAGCTACACTTAAGTAGATAGCCATTAGAGGCAGTATTTTACACTCACCTGTACACAATGGAGAGCAATTAAGTGACACAAAGTGAAATATAATCCACTCTTCGTTGCTCCACAAGCAGTATACTTCACAGGGAAGAAAGAGTTATTGCAGCCCTGAGACTTTGTGTTAATTTTCACTGTATGTTTATTTAAAAATTCTCCCCTTTTTGGTCTACTGTAAACCTCCACGTGCCACTTTAACAGGGAAAAGTTTAACTAATATTATTAACAGTACCGGTAATGGTGGTGAGTTTACAACAATCAATCAAGACTTCATGGCCAGGACAGAAAACTGCACCCTATCCAGATAATACTGGACTTCACAACGATGTGAACATGCTGTTGAAAGACTGCTTTTCCTGTCTCCACCCCTGCCAGGCACTTAGGGAAGAGGCAGTGTGGACTTCACTGATTTCTGGGTAATGAAGTTATTTCTGAAATCCAAACAGCTGTCTTTTTGCTGCTACTTGGAAGAAATAGCCAAGTGCCACTGGTGATATATGTTGTGCTAAAGTGCTTTAAATGTAATTCTTCCCAAACAGTAGGCGAACACCAGTTTCCAGATGACACATAAGCACTAATATGGGTGGGTGTGATGTGGTCACAGGTGCGCATTAATGAGGTGTTATACAGCAGCTTTGAATGTGACTCAGACACTTAGAGGTAAAGACAAGAACTAGCTTTCTGATAATAAATAACACTGATGAGGTGAAATTTTGTGTAGCAGGTAGTTGTTTGGCAGAATATAAAGACAAGTAAAGGGGGAAATCTGTGGGATAGGAATAAATTGGACAGCAAGGCATATGAGCAGGCACAAACAAAGTCCGATACTTATAAACACACAAGATCACATACACACAACTACACTGTGATTCATACAAACAGAGTCAGTCTCCAGCAGGGATCTGTCCTCAACAGAAAGCCTCAGGGGAAACCAGACAGAATATTTAAGACAGGCCTTTCTAATGCCTTTAGTTAGATGGAAATTGTACACACACGTGCACACACACACACACACACACACACACACACACACACACACACTATATTTAGGGGAAGGGACTGAAAAGAAAACAGGATATCACCAAATTTGTTTGCTTGCTTACATCTGTGTTTGTTTCTCTGTGTGTGCATTGTTATCCTTGCTTTATATTTCCACTTCAGAATTTCCAAAACAATCTTGTATTCAAGAAAGTGGGAGCAGGTTTTGGCCCTGAAACTTGCAATGTCACTACAGCCATTTGTCAAATTATAGCTTTTTATAGCCTGCCTGATGTGTTGACCTTACCATCATTTTTATGATATTAGCAGCCAGATAAGCATGTTGCTGCCTGGTGTGAATTGTGGGACTGCTTTTGAGGATGCAAAATGAGAAGAACCTATGTCCTTGATAAGGCAATGTTTGTTTTCCGTTGATATGGTTGTGTGAGTGTGTCTGTGTGTGATGGAGGATGTTGGCAGTGGCAGTGAAAAATACCTCCTGTTGCTGCTTTTATTGTTTGACAGTTTGTGTGTGTGTGTGTGTGTGTGTGTGTGTGTGTGTGTGTGTGTATATATGCGTGTGTTTCTGAGAGTGACAGAACAAAAGGTCATGGGCTGACTTTGTGTTTGCACATGAGTCCCTACAATGTTTCAATCCCACAAGTGAGGCATCGTCAAAAGCACTGATAGCCACCTACACAAGACACAAGAGGTAAACACTTTTACTCCCCCTT
Source organism: Etroplus canarensis (assembly GCA_015106775.1). Classification (NCBI taxonomy): domain Eukaryota; kingdom Metazoa; phylum Chordata; class Actinopteri; order Cichliformes; family Cichlidae; genus Etroplus; species Etroplus canarensis. The sequence goes on along the minus strand of VUQH01035218.1, from coordinate 53,550 downwards.
GGTGTGCTCTCTTTCTCTCTCTCTTTCTCTCTTTCCTGATGAGAGAGTTGTTATCATTGGCGCAGGGCCTGCTCCTAACTCCCAGTAGAAGCCAGATGATTGTTTTTGCTGCCTGGGGTCCAGACCCAGCCTCTTCAGATCCTGTTACTGGGACTTTGGACTTTTCCACATAATTTCTGCTCATGATTGAACACACAATGTGGAGGTGATTCATCACAAACCATCATTTTATTTTATTTTTTTTTTACCAGTGATGGAGGAATATTAAGGACCTTTACTTAAGTAAAAGTACCAATACCACACTGTAAATGTTACAAGTAAAACCCCGCTGCTGAAGATGTTACTTAAATAATAATACTTTACTAATACTTTGACAGAAATTTACTTAAAGCATTAGAAATAAAACCCTCCAGCAACTTTATATTATCACATATAATGTCATTAGATTTTTATTATTTAACATTAAAAAAGGCACAGATTTAGTATTGCATCTGGTTGAGGTGAAGGTCATTTTAAACCAGCTTATATCCATTTGCAACTAATGATTGTTTTCATTGTGCTGATTAATTTATCCAGTTATCAACTAATTATTAGTTAAATTATTTGTAAAATGTTAGTGTCCCCTATAGCACAGTGGTTTGCGCATTTGCCTTACAAGCGAAATATACCTGGTTCAATTCCATACCAATATGGATTAATCTGCTGTGGTGACCCCTTGGTGGAGAAAACAAGAGAGCAGCTGAAGGCTATACATTCATAAAATGTTAAGTTGCATTCCATCACTGATGTTTGACATACACTACATGGATAAAAGTATTGGGCCAACTACAGGAGCTTTTATGACACCCCGTTCTCAAAACATAGGCATTAATATGGAGTCACCCAGACGAGCATTTGTAAGGTGGGACACTGGATGAGTGGGCTTTACTCATAAGTTTAATTCTAGTTTATCCAAAAGATGTTTCATGGGGTTGAGATCAGGGCTCTGTGCAGGCCAGTCAAGTCCTCCACACCAAACTTATTCATCCATGGCCGGAAAGGGCATTCTGCAAATTGTTTCCACAAAGGTGGAGACATAATATTGTCCAAAATAAAATAATACAATTTCCCTTCACTGGTAAAGCCCCATAGCATTATCCATACTCCACCAAACTTCACAGTTGGCACAGTGCAGTCAGGCAGGTAACATTCTCCTGGCATTCGTCAAACTCAGACTGCCAGGTAGAGAAGCGCAATCTGTCACTCCACAAGACATGTTTCACTGCTCAGTAACCCAGTGGGGGTGTGCTTTACACCATTCCATTGAATCTTGGCATTGTGCTTGGTGATGTAAGGCTTGCATGCGGCTCTTTGTCAATGGAAACCCATGCCATGAACCTCCTGGTGCACTGGTTCTGTGCTGATTTTTAGACCAGAGGAGGTTCGGAAATCTACAGTTATTGAGTCAGCAGAGTGTTGGTGACTTTTACTCCCTATATTACTCAGTAGCCTGTGACCCTGCTCTGTAACTTTACGTGGTTTGCCATTTTGTGGCTGAGTTGCTGTGGTTCCCACACGCTTCCACTTTCCAACAGCACCACTGATCATGAAATATATAGGAAGGAAGAAATTTCACCAACTGACTTGTTGCAGCAGTGGCATCCTTTTGGAATTCAGCAAGCTCGATAGAATGACCCACACTCTTATAAATGTTTTAAAAGGCAGACTGCATGGCTAGGTGCTTGATTTTATACACCTGCGGCAATGGAATGGAATGAAACACCTGAATTCAATAATTAAAAGCTGTGACCCAGTACTTTTGTTCATATAGTGCAATTAAAGTAGCTGTCAGCAAATCCCGGTCCGCTAAAGTTGTAATTATTCAATTAATGTGGAGCTTTTACCCAACAGACAAATCTTCAAAAGCTCTTTGTCCAGATAATATGGGACTCTAGGTGTGTAATTCTGAAGTAAACACGGTAGGATTTAAAATCTTTGAAAATAATCTTGAAATGTTTCATGACAAAGGAATTCATCATTGGTTTACCTCAAGGACAGTGTGTTATGGATAGCATGACTGAATGTAAGCATAACTTTTGTATGTTTAAAGCAACACGCCGCAGGACACATTTGAGTAACATTTTAAAATCTGCGTTCTCACTTGCATTGTTCTGTTTTTATATTGTGACTATGCTGCTTTTACTTCTTAAAACTTCTCCCACCACTGGAAAATAGAGCCACAAATTTGTGTCTGGTAACACTGTGGCACTAATTCAGTAAATGTTATCGTGTGTTTGTTTTAATCTTTTCATTTATGAAATCAAGCTTGCAGCAAATTGTAGTTTACTACAGGCACACGCACGCAAATACACACCTGTCACACACCACATGTGTGTGTATTTTTAGTGGCTGGACTGAGCAGCTGTTTGCCATTACTCATATCAGCATGCACTCCTTCACTCCCTCTCTGACCCAATGTTATTCTTTGTAAGCCGCCGGTGTTACAGTCACTGTATCACTGGGTTGGCCTAACCCTGGCAAGTTGTTTTTCCTGCAGCAGTGGTTGAAGCAGCTAATTTGAAATACTTGCCCAGCTTAATCATTTTCCACTAGCATTGTGCCAGGGATTATTTAACATATAACTGTGCAGATGGAAAAGTTACAGAGGAGCTGTTGGTGAATTATTCATTGCTCTCTGCTTTGGTGTTTATAGACATTGCCACACCACCAAAACTAGTGTGTCAAGAAAAGCTGAGTGTGTACATCTGACTGCATGTGTGCTTTGTGAGTAGGTAGGTGGAATTTATGGTTTGGCAGGAAAAGAGCAGCAGAAGAAAACCCATAATCATGCATATGTTGCAGTCCAGATAGGTATATTTCAAAAAGTGCTCAAAACCTATGATCTTATTTTCCCAGGATCAAGGATCAAGAAATAGGGGTGAGGGTGAAACGTAATGCTGTGTGTAGCTGTGAAAACATGTTTGGCAAATGATAGAGTCTCCTAATTGACCAATACATCGCGCCAGAGATCAAGTCAAGGTCGTTCCATCCCAAAAGGCAGAAAAGAGCTTTATTACCCTTAATTAAGATGGCATTAATGACTTCCCTCTGGGCCTGGACATAAACATCCAGTTAGTGTTTTACAGAGTGCAATTATCCCGGTGGCGTGATTACCTCAGACCGGAGCCTGTGCTGCTTCCTCTAGCAGTAATAGCTGGCCAGGAAGACATCAGCTTGTTTAGTTTAACTCTGTGAATCAGGCTGGGATGCACTAGAGGATAATAATAAAAAACAATGCAGGGCACAAAAGAAAGGGAAGGTTACTGTACAGCTGCTTTGATTAAATATATAGGCAATGAAGAAAAAGCTGTAGGCAAAAGGTCAGTGTACATTATTAGCCAGTTACTGCTACACATACCCTGGCAGTATTGACCTGTTACCAGAAGTGAATCGAATCTACTGATCTTCTCTCTGTGCAGTCAAATGATCATCAAGCTGGGCTCTAGTATGGACAAACAGCATGCTCTAGGCATGCAATAGATGTAAATTTAAACCAACAACATCATATAATCTCTCTCTGGATCAGGTTTCCAGTGATTACCTCAAAAAAGCCCTGAAGGAGGATTCCTTTTTTTTTTTTAAAACTTTTGCTAATTGATTCAAATTGATTCTGAAATCAATACCTGCAGGTATATTCAGCTCTCTTCTAGAGATTTTGTAATGTTATCTGACAAATCTGCTGTACTAATGACTGACAGGTGCAACTTTCTAAACTGAATAAACTAGAAAAGATGTCAGAATCTCTTGCGTATTATTCTGTCGACACACTCAACCTCAGGATCCTGCAGACAGTTAATAGAGGTGCACCAGAGAGTCATGTTTGGTTGGCGAGGCCCTTTTTGGGGCTTATTATACTGGATTAGGTACACATGCCATCTGCAATTTCTTGAATTACACTACTCAAAAGAAATACAGCCTATTTATAAGAATACAAAAAGCTCTGTGAGATTCTTGAATTACAGACAAATTAGCCTTTGTCAGTCTGCATTCTAGGTGTAAACAATCCTTGCAAATCCACGTTTTGGAGGGGGTTTGCTGATGATTGTGAGAGTAGGGAACAGTTGGAAACTGATGTACAAGGCTTGAAACATAACACACCGTACAGGAGCTGTTATATGGTGGCTTCTTACTTAGATAAGTGAACCATCACAGCTTAAGCATGTAATTGAACTCTGGGTGACACATCCTAACAAGGCCTTTGGGCGTTTCAGGATAGAGGCTGAGTTATGAACTTACTAGTATAAGTGTTTCTAGCACCACAGATGATAAAGAAGCTGACTGCAGGGAGTCAGATAGATGTTGAGGTAGTTGTTGACTGAAAGTTAATGGGGGAAGGGCATGAAGCTAAGCTCTCCAGATGAAGTGGCACTTTGAGGGGGATTTCCAAGCATGATTTACTCAGAGGTCAAGTCATTAACCTTTTATTGATAATTCGTACAAGTTCTGCCCTAAGGCGTCGATACTTCGCCAAACAGTAATGCACTTTTGATAAACAGGCTTACTGCTTTAAATAAAGTGGATAAAGCCATCGGTGTGTCACATGTAAACATAGAAGGGTGTTTATGAACCATTCACTAAAACTTTAGCACCATTTCAATTTCATTTATGTATTTTAATCCTCTTTTATACAAAAGTATATTTAAAGTTTCTTTAAAACTACAAACAAGGTTGTGGGGTTAATAAAGAACTCATACTAATGTGGATTCTCTGTGCTGATTATTGCATTAATTCAGACACAATCCTCCTTGTCCCATGCAGCAACATGAGCATGACTTGGCTCTGTGGACTCTAGGGAATTGGTGCAAGCCATTGTAACGTACTTAAACCTCATGGGTGTGATTGAAAGCATGAGGTTTCGGGGTGTGAGAACCATGTGAGAGAAGCTGTTGAGAGAACAAAAAGAAAGAGAAAGTCAGAGAAAAAGGGAGACAAAGTCTCTTGTTTCTTACTCTCAGAGCCCCAGCTGCCGAAGCTTTCATTGTTCAGATGCTGCAGCATGACTCTGAAATGACACAGCCGTTGGTAAACACTGCAACATGAGGGCCTATGCCACAAACATGACAGTACTTGGCTTGAGCTGCCAATTCAAATAAGCAAATGAAATGATTCTACTGTGAAAGAAAGAGGGAAGAAACACTGGAAAAGACATGACAAGTTTTTCCAACTGACCTCCACTACCCAGACCAAATAAAACCCCGGCTTCAAAAAGGTTGGGACACTGTGTAAAATATAAATCAAAACACAATGCAATGATTTGAAAATCTCATAAACCAATATGCTATTCACAAAAGAAAACAGAAAATCTATCAAATGTTGAAAGTGACACATTTTACTATTTCATGAAGACTACTTGCTCATCTTGAAGTTGATGGCAGCAGCGTGTCTCAGAAAAGCTGGGACAAGGGCAACAAAAGGCCTAGAAAAGCAGTAGTAAAAAAGAAACAGCTACAGGAACATGTTGCAACAAATTAAGCTAATTGGCAACAGACCATTAATGTGACTGGGTGTAGAAAGAGCACTTTAGAGAGGCAGAGTCTCTCGGATGTACAGATGGGCAGAGGTTCAGCATTCTGCAAGAAATTACATCTAGCAATTGTGGAGCAATTTCAGAATAATGTTCCTCAACATAAATTGTGAATCCATTCATCTTTTGCTTATCCAATTCAGGGTCCCCAGAGGTGCCAGGGCCTATTCCAGCCATCACTAGGCAAAAGGCAGGGTACACCCTGGATGAATTGCCAGTCTATTGTAGGGCAAATTCAACAAGACAGACAGCCAATCACACTTATGGCCAAAGTAGAATCTTCTCCTCTGGACTAAAGAAGACAGGGACCTCTGATGGTATGGGGTTGCATTAGTGCCTATGGTACTGTCAACTTGCACGTTGAAAAAAGGCACCATCAGTCCTGAAAGGTATATAACATATATTAGTGCAACATATGCTCCCCTCTAGATGATTTATTTTTCAAGGAAGGCCGTTCATATTTCAGCAAGACAATGTTCAACCACACACTGCAGCTACTACAACAGCAAAACTTGGTAGTAGAAGAGTCGGGGTGCTGAACTGGCCTGCCTACATTCCAGACCTTTCACCAACTGAAAATATTTGGCGCATCATGAAATGCAAAATACCACAAAGAAGACCCAGGACTGGTGAACAACTGGAATCCTGGGGACAGCATTCCTCTCCCAAACATCCAGCAGCTGGTCTCCTCAGTTTCCAGATGTTTACAGACTGTTGTCAAAAGAAGAGAAGATGCTACACAGTTGTAAGCATGGCCCTGTCCCAACTTTTTTAAAATGCTGATGACATCAAATTCAAGATGAGCAAGTATTTTCAATGAAATAGTAAAATGTCTGACTTTCAGCATTTGATATACTTTTTATGTTCTTTTGTGAATAAAATATTGGTTTGTGAGATTTTCAGATCATTGCATGTTGTTTTTATTAATATTTTACAAAGCATTCCAACTTTTTAGGAGTTGGGGTGGTAGAAATCAACTAAATCTAAATTTCAAATGTAATGTTGTAATGAGTGCTTGTTTAAACATGAACTTGTGTTGAATGCTTGACACAACAAAATCTGTTTTCAAACTCCTTTAATGGATGAAGCCAGAAGTGCTTGAAGTCTTTTCCGTTAACTTAATTTACCTTCTGATTAATAGCTGCTTTTGTCTCGCTCATATTTTTCCACAAAACCTGCACTAGACACCTCTATTTCTGAGCAACTCCACAGACATGAGAAACTGATATATGTGTTGAGTTGTGGGAGCAGACTTTATGACAAAGCAGATGACCCTAGAGGTCACTGAGGGTGAAGGAGGGGTTGTAGAAACGAAGGGTATTTCAGTCTTGTTCCCTACTTGTGATTTCTAATGTTCTAATCTAGGGGGTTCGTGAGAGCAGAGGATTGCCAACTTCCCTTCCCCCAAAGCCCAGTCAACCCTGGGGAAATCTCTAGGCTACGCTAGGCTGGAATGGGTAAGATGTTGTCCAGACTCTCACCCGCTTAAACTCATAAAATAGCCATCATGTGAAGCAATTGTTTGCAATGAAACATCACTGTAACAACATAGACATACAGGTTCCTGATTGTTTTTTTTGTTTGTTTTTTTTTGTCTGTGCAAGGAAATTCGCTGCCAAGTTTAATTGCAGTGAGCCTGAAAGACAAAAAGAGAGATAAAGAGACAGAGACAAATTTAAAGAGACAGAGTGAGACTGATTGCCCGCGCTCTTGCTTTATATTTGTGATAAGTTCAAGAGTTCAAGATTGTATCTGGGTAGTTTGTCTTCTGTTGTTAACCACTTGACGCCACTCTGCCAACCAGCGCTGGTTTGGGGTGACTGACCATGATATGTACATCATAAAACCTCGGCAGTATGGAATAGTTCAGCCTGAGTTCATAGAAGGAGTCTAAGAGAAGGAGAGAGAGAGCAGAAAGTAGACCCAGCTGCAGTCCACCAAATTCTACCGATGCCTGTTCAACTGCTGCACATTGATCTGATTTTTGAAATCGAATTAATTAGAAAATAATATATGGTAATACGTCACAGTAACTACATCGTGAGACGAGAAGACTCCACTTTTTTATTGCCCACTAATGAATCAGCAGATTTACCAGTTCACCCTATCCTTGGTGTCTGCACCTCCCCACCTAAACATCCTAAAGCAAAGAAAATAAAGGTTCCCATTGGACCAGTAATGAAAAAATAGCTCCCATGTGACCGTGGCAAAGTCCCAGTTCTCCCCATCCTGTTTGCTTTCCCCATCATTGTAATTGCTTCACTGCCACCACGAACTACCAAGTGGTAAATAAACCAAACAAACTCCAGAACCCTAACTCAGGCCATAAAAATACAGCACAAGAAAATGGTGGGGGTTGTAAGATACTAGCTCAGATGGGCATACACGGCAGAGACTAGCAAAGGGAGAGGACTGGATAGTGCATTTGTGGACAGAGTGTATTTAAAAGTGTTTGTGTGTGAAGGGAATACTGCCTCTACCCCCTTTCTCTGGCTCTGACCTTGCATGGCCCCCTGCCAGCAACAGTCACAGTCTAATTACTGAAATCTGTGTGCTAACTAAAGCCATTGTAGGAGTCAGTATTGTCTGGGGGCCCAGTCACCATTCATCCCTGGGTGCCCTCTATTTACTGAGTTGGAATGGCCTTTACAAGAAATCTGTTTTTGAGGGAACAGCAAGTTTGAATGAGCTGTCTGAGACAGGCTCACGAAATGATACAGTGTGACAGCATGTTAGTGTGCTGAAGTGGACAGCCAGCTTAAACGAGACAGACCATGGCTCCACATTGCCATACTACTATATTTACAAACTTGCTAAAAATTGCACCCAAAAGTAAAAGATAGCCCAGCACTCACATGACCGTATCATTCTTCACTAAATCTTTAGTTTCTCTTGTTCCAGTGGCAGCCTCTTTCCAAGTTTTCTATTTTGAGTTTCCAAGTTGGAAATACAAAATAAAGAAATTTCTCCTTCATAACAACTGTAGAGGGAGTGCTTTTATTTATACCTCACATTTAAACTTTATTAAGGCTTTGATTTAGGGGGCATGAACACGCTTTAACTGACAAGTGGCTGCTGACACAGAGAGATATAGCTGACCCGTCTGCCAGACTTCACCTCCTCAATTCTCATCATAGAATCTGGTGGTGTTGGTACCTTTTGGAGCATTTTTAATACAATTACCAGACAAATCCCATGTCTAACTATGTGGTTGATTGTACTAAGAGACCATCCAAAAAACTGGAGTTTGCATGTGTGGGTTTCTTTTGAATACCCCAGATTCCTCCCACAGTCCAAAGACATGCAGGTGAATGGGTGACTCTACAGTCATCTGAAAAAGAAAGTTTTCAACGGATGCAGTCCTTTGGAGAATTAAGCAGAGTATTACTGCTTCCTTGGGAATTAAGAGGGAAAGTAGCAGCCAGGTGCTTCTAATCAAACGGACTTGATTAATTGATTATCAGCTTGTGTGAGCACCTCTATAAAAGCAGAAGTTTTGGCAATGTGCTAGTCCGGAGCATTTAGGTATGTGTTAACACACAACTGCAATTTTCCCAGGAGTGGATGTCCTAGCAAATTCACCCCGAAGTCAGACCAGTCAGTGCTCAGGGAAATTACAAAAAGACCTAAGAGCTACAGCTCTGAATCTACAGGCCTCAGTTAGAATGTTAAATGTTAAAGTTCATGAGAGTACAATTAGACTCAACAAGTATGGCTTATTTGGAAGGGTTGCCAGGAGAAAACCTCTTCTCTCTTAAAAGAACATGGCAACATGGCTCAGGCTTTGAAAGTTTTATCTGAACAAACCACAAGACACCAGGAACAATGTCCTTTGGAGAAATGAACTGAAGTAGAGATGTTTAGTCGTAATGCACTGGACCACATTTGACAAAAATCAAACACAGCATAACAGCACAACCCCCTCACACCAACTGTCAAGCACAGTAGCAAAGTGGTGATGATCTGGCTTGTTTTGCAGCCACAGAACCTGTGCACATTACAGTCTCCTCTATATTTCAAAGTACTCTAGATGTCAAATGTGATTCTAACCATAGCACAGCAACAAGTCTACGATGGAATGACTGAGACAGAAAAGAATAAAGGTGTTGCAAAGGCCGAGTCAGTATCCAGACCGCAACCTGATTGAAATGCTGTGGAGGAACCTTAAGAAAGCTGTGCATAAACGAATGCCTGCAGACCTCAAAGAACTGAAGCTACATGGCAAAGAAGATCCACAATTCCTCCACAGTGATGCGAGGAATGGATAAAGTCATAGAGAAAATTATTACTTCAAGTTATTGCTGTTAAAAGTGGTTTTGCAAACAATTGACTCATGGATTGTACTTAGGTTTTCACATGACTACATAAAGTCCTGTGAATACTTTCTTTTTCACATGACTGTAAATTGGCTGTAGGTGTGACTGTGAGCATGTATGGTTGTCTTCCCTCTCTGTGTTAGTCCAGAGATACCTTGGCAACCTGTGCAGGGTGTACTCTGTCTCACACCCTGAAACAACTGGAATAAGCAGAGGTAAATGAATCAGAATCAGAATACTTTTTTAATCCCAGGGAGATAGTGCTTATTGTTGGATTCTAAAATTCTATGCTCCATTTTTAGTTACGTTAATTACAATATTATATTTGTATTTTTCACTGAGCACTAATTTTCAGTTTTCTGAATTTGTTTAATGTAGATTTACAGTCTATGGATGCACCTGGTTGGACCAAGTTGGAGAATTAGTTCGTAACACTCCGCTCCACTCTCTTATCCAAATATAGTGACTTTTTTCTTCCAAAAACATGGCTGCTGCCAAAATACTAACAGTGGGGCTTTGAAACAGGGTTTCACAAACCAGCAGGTAACATCATGGTTTCAGGGTCTGTATTTTTTATCCAACCTAGAGTGTCCATAGTAATTTTTTTCTTTTTATTGCCAACTTCCTACGTAATATGAATGATATAAATATTCACCATTACTGCATCTGTTTTTCACCTTTGCCAGTAAGAATGTAAGAGGTGATGCCATTTTTCCCTACTTGAAATCCCTTCGCTGGTAACCAGATTAGAGCAGAGCTCCCATGTTAAAGCCCAGCAGGGAACTACAACTTAGATTCCCCACCCCTGTCTTTATCACATCCATGACTGGATATATTAAGCCCTAATGCTGTTAATCTCCTTGATTTTCAGTGTAAACCTTTTAGGAGACATGCTGAAGGTAAGATAATGATGAAAAAGTCTCTGTTTACGAGTATGAGCCAACTTCTCTTTGTTTATTTTACAGGCTGTGATTTTGTCAAATACGGACAAATGTCGTAGGTCAGGGTTTGCTATAAAACAATGGTGTTAGGCTCCTTGTTATCACTCACACAGGAGTTATTTACATCTGTGTTATCTTCTTTGACCTGGTCGCTATTTTCTCTAGGAATCTTTGAAAACAGCATCAAGAGACAGTCTTACTGGCCAAACAACCTAAGTTTCTGTAAACATTCACCAGCAACAAGATAATAGGAGACTTGAGGTTTTCACACATCTCTACATTACAATTGTGAAAAGCTAGAAGCTCCATGCATGCTAAATTTAAAAAAAAAAAATCAGCCATGTTATAATACTCGATAAGATGTAATAACATAGTGTGCTTTCAGCTTTCAAACAGGTCAGGCTACAGTTGAGGGCCCCTGCCTGCTTTTGCCTGGTGTGGTGAATTTCGGTAACCACACTTCGTCTGCTGCAACCACAAGGCTCACCACCGTCTCTCTCTCCAGTGTCACAGCCGTTTGTTAGGCAGAGCCCATCCTTAGCAAACCTCACCGCACCACAACACAGCACACAGTCACATGAAACCCTCACAAGCCCAGAGAGCTGCTGGCTGTGTCTGCTCGGTGTCACTGAGTAGAGTGGCACATTGTGCTTACCGCAAAACTACACCACCATGGTGCTTTTACAAGCTTGCAGGAGTTTCACATCAACCTGCAGTTGCTGTAATGTTAGTGCTTCTGTAGTGTCAGGCTTGGGGATTAGATTTAGACCATACGCTAGTTTCTCTGAACAAGAAGGTCACTGAAGTTACTGGTAATAGTAGTCGACATGGACATTTAAAGATCAACTCAGTCACATCGTATGAAGTTAGGATGCAAGCAGCTCACTCTCTGCATGAAGTGCAAAACGAATTTTTACTGAATTAATACTGTGGCCATGGCAATATTTATGGGTGAGCTTTTGTACAACAACATTAGAATAGAAGTGATAAGCTATATTTATTGTCACTGCTGTAGCTCAAATCACTTTAACTGTTGGGCTGGACAAAGACAAATGTTGCACACAACTGGAAATTATGCTGTTAGTTTGTTTTCCAGCCCACCCTCATCTCTGTCTGCATTTGAAATTCATTCAGCTGTCTTGGAAGAGAATTATTTATGAGCAAATCTGTTCATTGGAATGGCTTGTCTTGTTTTTTCTTTGCTGCACTCCCCTAATGTGGTTCTTTTGGGAATGCCTGTCAGAATTTTTAAAGGAGCCATTGTGCCAGAATAGTGAATATTAAAAGATAGAAGGCAGGGATATAAAACAGCTTCATTATAGATATTATAATAATCCCTTTATAAAATATCCACTGTCCCATTTCCCCAAACTTATTAGTGAGATTTGGTGTATCTGTTGTTTTGTTTATCTTAAACATGGTTTTCATGTCCTCCCATGGTAGAATAGAGGTGACCACAGGTTAATGATGAGCAGCCAGAAATGAGACGATTGGAGTGTGTTTTGTTCTCAGAGCTTTAGTCCCAGGTGGTTCTCAATTCCAGATGTCTGAGGCTCTCTCTTTGAGAAGTATGGGTTCAGGAGTTTATCCCAAGTCCTCTGGGCAATCGCATTAGCCAATCACTGTGCAGGGATATTGCCGGTCAGCTGGCTGGCAGCAACCATGGCTGAGACAACTCTGTGTGGTGAGACAAGGTGAGCTGGAATGTCCTCTCTGCAGGACAATTAATAATAGAAAAAACAAAGAAAAAATCAGAACCACCCAAAAAGATGATATAATGGCAACACTGAAAACAGTCTTATTTTGCTAACTGCTTATTGACTATTTGGATAGACAATGTGCCACTATATTAAATATCTTTAAGGTGTCTCCCAGGGTCTCAAAACATGTAGTTATAATATTTTTTTAATGTATCGCTTAGTTTGCTCTTTCCTAAAGTTTTGACTGATAAATCGGGTTATACTGGAAGAAGAAAGGAAAGGAAAGGAAAGGAAAGGAAAGGAAAGGAAAGGAGCCAATTGCTGACTTTGTTTATTGCCAGCCAAACTTGGCCCTGTGGTTCATGCAATTGTTTGAGATGAGCTGGAAGCCTGCCAAACCTGGAGTAAATCAGCACTGTCAGTCAGCAACAACAGCCAGCAAGAGAAAGAGGGGGAGGCCGAGATAGCACAGAGGGGAGGGAGGGTGTGGGGTTGTTAAGTTTTGTGTGTGTGTGTGTGTGTGTGTGTGTGTGTGTGTGTGTGTGTGTATGTATTTGTGGCTCTGATAGACATACTGATAGTGCATGACATTTGCACGAGAAAAGGAGGGAAAGATTACCCATGGAAGGGAGGGGGGAGGGAGGCAAATGAAGAAGCAAGAGTGAGAAAGAAAAGGAGAAAGAGAGGGAGGGAGGGGGGACCTGGTGCTCTGTTGTGAAACTCGAGCTCGGAAAAACTGCTCCGAGTTTAAAACTCTACCCAATGTTTTTCCAGTTGTTACTGTTTGGAGGAGGTCCATTGCGTGAGTAGACACACGCACTGAGGCCTGCAAACACACATGCACTCAAACACACAATTGTCCTGGAGCCCCACCCCTGGTGTGCTGGTTGTTTTTCTTCCTCGGCCTCATCCTTCTCTCCACACTCCTGTTATCAAGGTGAGGTGTACTAACAAGACAAGCTGGCTGCCTGACGTTTCTGGTGCCTTGCCCAACCTGCTGGGCAAAAAAAAAAATCAAAACACGCACCCACTGAACTGGCCCGGTTCTGTAGCTCGGAGGCCTTATCCAGCCTGCCTGTGAAGACACTGCCTGTGGAAACTGGGCTTGAGGCGAGCTGTGCTCTCATTACTGCACTGCACACCTTAGGCCCTGAAAACCACAGTGACTGATTTTTTTTCATCTTACTACAGGAATCCTTTTCCTGCCAATTAAATCCAAACAATAACCCTACTTGTTTATGCACTGTCTTTTGAGTGACATCCCCCATCATAATTAGGCTGGGCTTGTGCCTTTCTAAACTGCATGCCAAGTTCATGGATTTTTACACCTGGAGAGAGACAGCTGCCTACTGTGTGCAGCCTTACAGGGTGTATCTTTTAATTGGGTCCAAATGGTGGTGGATAAGTATGAATATTTTTGAAAAAGTGATGAAGTTGGAAATCTAGGGGGGGCAATAGCCAGCAGGGGATGGAGAGGACAAGTTCAGCAGGTTCATGAGCTGCGCTCTGAGGATTTTAATCCCTCCCCTTGACCACAGGATACTGCTAGTGTTTGTGAGTTAGAGATTTCTGTTCTCTCTCTCTCTCTCTCTCTCTCTCTCTCTCTCTCTCTCTCTGTGTGTGTGTGTCACAGCTGTGAGGCCTGGAGTGACTGCAGCTCAACAAAGCACTGCGCTCTGCTGGGTTGCTCTTGGTAAACAAAGGGAACTCACAGTCTTGTGTAGTGATTGCCCAACCTCTCCTTCAGCAGAGAGAGAAAGAAAAGACTCAGCTGAGCACAGGAGATTAAGGCAGAAGTTGGAAACAGCGTAAACAGCCAGGAGTTTTAAAAGTGAGAAAATGGCCTAAATGCAATGGCAGAAAGCAGGGCTGTTTATTTAATTATCAGCTACCAAGTGTCAAAGGATCAGTTTTTACTTGCTCTCCTCTGAGTTTTCATAGGGTGGCCCAGCAGAGCAGGGAGCTGGGAGTGGGGGTGGGAGAGAGGTTTTTTTTTCCCCCCAGAATAGGTCAGCTGTGTTCAGTCACAGCTGAGAGAGGGGGGTTGGGGATGGTTGGGAATGGTTGCTGAGTTGCTGCACCACAGCATGCCCAGCTGAACCCTGATTAGCCCCCCCCCTCCACAGTGACATGCAACACTGTTGGCTTGGCTGCTTATTCCCATGACAACTGCCTGCCTGAGCACCAGATGTGTGTAAAGAGGGGGGAAAGAAGAATGGAAACTGTTTAAATATATCTAAGACTGAGACAGTGGGGCTTCTCTGCCTTGACTTAGAGGGATTAGTGTCTTCTTCGAATTTTTAAAAAATCTTTGAAATGTTTACCTACTTATAAAATTTTCCTAAATGCATTATCAAGTCACTTTATTATCAGGAACTAGTTCCCCCATTTGCCGTGCAACTACTAAAAGTATATCTTTGAAAAGCCTCAATTTTTTCACCTGACCTGATGTCACGTCATGTGATATGAGGCTAGATGGAAATAGTAATTTTTTATTATATTTTCATGAAAATTGCACGATTAAGAACTGATATATGTAGCAACAAAGTTTATTCCATAATATCCCTGAAATTTTTTTTTAACCAATTTCAGCCAACAGCAGACAGCGGTGGCGACAGACACAATAGGGTTTCACCATGAATGTATATGATCGCAAAATCAATTTGGTTTTATTTTCATGCAGATTGAATGAATAGTTAACAGACATATGGCTAAAAGTGTAAAAAAAAAAAAGTTTACAGAAAACACCAATCTGTAATTTCAGATTGGCTGAAAATCTAATCAGTTCATTCAAAATAAATAGTTTTTGCTATTTTCTTAGTCAAATAGTTTTTGCATTATGGATTTGTGGTGGCATGAAAGCATATGATCCCATGATCGATATGGCTAATGTGTGTATATATATATATATATAAATTAAATATAGCACGACCTAGACAAATTTGTATTTAAAAAATGGCTAAAAATCTAATCAGTTTTAGATCTTATGGAAGTCTACCACTGTGAGAATATTCAAAAGTCTGCGTCAAATATTTTTTTGCGCTATTGAGATGATGTGAAGGATTTGCAGTAGTGGCGGTAGCGGTGGGTGTTGATGATTCCATCAAATCGCTGCATTTCAGGGATATGATGGAATCATCAAGTGTTTTTCCTGTGACGCAGAGCCAGAAAATTTAATCCTCTAGAGTCCACAGATGCATCTCCAAATCACATGACCAAACTTTTTATTCTATGCTTGGGGCTGCAGTCATGTGATCACATCTTATGTGATTTGGAGCCCTTGCGTGTCCGTGCACTTCAGAGGGTTAATTTAATTTAATATTTTCAACGAAGGAAAGCACAAATACTTATGACTAATTCAATGCATTTGAAATGGAGAGCTGTCTGCCTGCGGTGTTTGGTTTGGTCAGTACTGAAAAAAGAGGGGTAGGGATGGGTGGCTGTGAGAGTGGTTTTGCTTTTGCTGATGGCTCTGTAAATAACATCGTTATTTTCCGTATGATGATGATAAACATTTCTGCTTAAGTTTTGTTGGAAAGAGCATAAACATTATGCAATTTCCCCCCTGGGATTAATAAAGTATTCTGATTAATTCAGTTATACTAGCAATTCTGTGAGGCTATATTTAGGAACAGGTTTTAACTAAATGCTATCTTCAGTGAGTTAACATTCTCATAGTGACATGATGGGATGGGATTTTCTATGTTCACTCCAGTAGCTTTATTATGTCAACAAGCTAATAAATAAGGTTGATAAGGATACCACTTTGGAGTATGCAATTATAATTAACCTAGTAGCGATAGATATTAGAGTAGTGGTTTGCCTCGCAAGCAAAAGGTTGACTGGTTCAAGTCCAGGTGGGGACACAAGTCGTTCCCACCATGGGAAGGTTGCAATAGCAAGGGCATCTGCTGTTAAATCTGTGCCAGATTACCTATGCAAATTTTTCTGCTGTGTTGACCCCTTGAAGAAATACAAGGGAGCAGCAGAAGGCGCTTGCTTATTCATGGATATTAGAGTAGACATAAAAGTTACAACATACAGTACATACGCTGTTTGGGAAAAAGTATTGGGCAACACCCCTTAATCACTTAATTCAAGTCTTTCATTCAGTCATATTGCCACAGGTGTATAAAGTCAAGCATCTAGCCATGCAGTCTGCCTATAAAACATTTGTAAAAGAATGGATTGTTCTAAAGAGCTCACATAATTTAAGCACGGTACAATAAAAGGATGCCACCATTGCTATGCAGCTGCATGCAAGTCTTGCATCGGCAAGCGTCAGATGGAGTGGTGTAAAACACATCTGATGGATGAGTCCGGGTTGGTGAATGCCAGGAGAACAATACCTGCCTGACTACACTGTTCCAAATGTAAAGTTTGGAGGGATAATGCTATCGGGTTGTTTTCCTGGTTTTCCTGGTTTCCAGCTTGCCAAGAAATTGTGGACAATTCTGTGATTCCAACTTTGCGTGAACAGTTTGGAGAAGGCCCTTTTCTGTTCCAGCATGACTGTGCCCCAGTGCACAAAGCAAAGTCCATAAAGGCATGGTCAGATGAATTTGGTGTGGAAGAACTTGACTGGTCTGTGCAGAACCCTGACGTTAAGCAGCAGCTGGACATTTGGGAGACAAATGCTGTCTCATACTTGTCTGGTGTAGGATTCCAGTTGTTCAACAGTCCTGGGTCTACTCTGTTGTATTTTGTTTTTCATGATGAGCCCAATGTTTTCAATTGGTGAAAGGTCTGGACTCTATAGTCCAGACCTTTCACCAATTGGTCAGTTCAGCACCCGGACTCTTCTAATATGAAGTCATGCAAGGTCTTACCTGAAAAGGACATTGTCTGGAGGGGAGTGTACAGTATGTTGCTCTAAAAGCTGCATATACCTTTCAGCATTGATGGTGCATTTCTAGATGTGCAAGCTGGCAGTACCATAGGCACTATGGTACTGCCAGCTTGCACCCACATACCATCACATACTATGTAGGTGTTTGAACTGAGCTCTGATAACAAGCCGGATGATCCCTCTCCCCTTTAGTCTGAAGGACGCAGCATCCATGACTTCTTTTACAAGTAACCCTTTCTGTTTCTATCTGAGCAAATTAAGGGTCACATACTCATGAGCATAATTTCAGTTTAGTTCCTATTCTGAAATCATACCTACAGTATATTCAATTGCAAGAAGCCCACATGTGACCATTAAGTAATTACCCATGTGTGTACTGGAGTGATGAGCCACTTTAGGCAGTTTTAAAGTTGGGCTAAGAATCGGAGGCTCGTAATACAGCTGTCAGTGCTAATTTGCTGTTCTCTCTTACTCAGGTATTTCATTATTTTAGCAACATCACACTTATGTGAAAGACTAAAGCTGTGGTTGAATTTCCCTTCATGTTGTGCCTTTAGCCACACAGAAATTGCAAATAGGTCTGCTGAACTAGCGAGCCAGGCATGTAGGAGTTAACAACGGAGGCTGCAGTGTTTTGATTGGCTTTGTAGACATAAACAAGAGCTGTACTTGTGTGTGACCACTGGGCCTGACCCCAGAGATAGACGCTTCTCTAATGGGCGTCTCTTTCAGCCGGCGGCCCAGCTAAGGGAACAGAGAAGTCATTGTTTGGGCCAGGGAAAGCCAATGCTCTCCCCATTTAAGTGCTGATCCTAGTGGAGCTGAGGTAAACAGCTAGAGAGACTGGGGACATACTTGGCAAACTGCTTCAAATTTGGTTAAATATAAGAAAAAAAATAAAGAAAGCAACCTCCTCTGCAGAGATGGCACTGAGACCTACAGTCATATGATCATTATATGTTTTAAAGGTTGTTTAAATGGAACTGTTAATTAACTCCTATTTAGGCTTGGAGTTCCTACAATTAAAACACCTAAGACACAGGATTAGACAGGAGAGCTGAACAGTTGTGCATGCTCAACCAACTGTGACTGGAGTAAGTGCTGTTGTTCTGTTCAAACCACATCCTCTGACGCACTCATTGTGTGCATGTTTTTGCGTCGGGGGGCCACAGACAAGGGAGTTACTTTGCTGCAAGCAGCCAAAAAGGTGAGTCAGGTGTCTGCAAAGCGTGAAACTGTACCTGGCATGTATGACAATAGAAGTGCCACGCGTCAGCCCTGAAGGAGGAGACTGTATACTGTCTGCTCTGTTGAAAGAAAGTGTGATCCATTTCCTTAGCACATAAGCTTTTATCTTGGAGATATCCAAATGTACAATATCTTTAATATAAATTAACTCTCAGTTTCTAAACACTTTGCATAGAATGCACTTTTGCACACAGACTGGTAATGCACAATTAACTTTAATATTTACATGTGCCAAGAATAATCAATCACTGCCATGACTTTAGGGCATCTATGCTGCAGTGTAACTAATCTGCAGGCTCAGCAAGATAGACCTTAACATTTTAGGACGTGACAGCAACTCTTCTCTTTTTCTGTATTCAGTTGCAACACTTGCTTGTGTGTGTGTGTGGCTCAGACAGCCTCTATTAATGCTTTGGAAGCCCCACTGCTCCCACCAAATTAATGACCTAACAGCAGGAGGGTTATGATGGGCACAGTCTGCCAAACGCCTGGGCGGCTTTAAATGCTGGCTAGCCTGAGACACTTGGCTAATCTATCATTGGTTTAATTTCACAATACAGAACTATTTAAAGCTGGAGCTCAAAAGAGTGGGAGTAGAGCAAAATAGTAGTTCTCTCTTTTTGTCCAAGGTCAGTTTCTGGTTGACAGAAAGAGAAAATGGCAACAACAGTTTTTCATATGATAGACTTAGATAGATTTTTTTTAAAGCAATGCCAGTTTATTTTGTAAGAATTTTTATTCTTTAATGTGTATCAGACCTTATGCTCTTACTGCAACCTGCAGAGATGTTTTCTTCCACATAGTAGGGACAACTGCTACCTCCACCAAGGGGGTTGTGTTTTTGGTCTGATTTGCTTGTTAGCAGGATTATGCAAAATGTAACAGCTAGATTGGCACAAATTTTACCAGTGGTGGGGAACTGTCCCAACATAGTAGTGATTGACTTTTGGAGTCAATCCAGATCTGGATCTGGATCTACAACTCTTTTGAATGACTGTCCAATATTGCGAGTTTGGGCTGTTCAGCCTTTTGGGGGGGGGGGGGGGAGAGGG
>VUQH01035218.1:8267-31630 GCA_015106775.1 Etroplus canarensis | reverse complement strand
GTAAAAAACGGGGAAAAAAAAAAAAAAAAAAGCTAGATTCTCAAGGTTACCAGTAGCCCGCAAAAGTCTGTCCCTGAGACATCTTGAGAAAAAAAAAAAAACAAGAAAAACTCTTATCATGCAGTGATAAACTTGACACATTGTAAGGAGCAAGTAATTGCAGACCCCTGATATGTACTGCTCCTTGGGTCCAAAAGTTGGCCTGGGTTCAGCAATGGAAAAAACAAAACAATACACAGCATCTTCGACAGTGTCTTTAAACATATTCATGTTTCAACAATAATTACAGTCTTTCACTTTTTTCCATTTCAGAGACTGTTTGTCTGCTGAGTCAGTGGTGGTTATATGTGCTCAAATG
The DNA here is from genome assembly GCA_015106775.1 of Etroplus canarensis. Lineage (NCBI taxonomy): Eukaryota > Metazoa > Chordata > Actinopteri > Cichliformes > Cichlidae > Etroplus > Etroplus canarensis. Next base: position 31,272 of record VUQH01035218.1, on the reverse strand, counting down.
TCCCAAATCTGGATCTCAGCACCAAAGACAATATATAATCACCCAAAAGAATATCAAATGTTGTTAAACCCCATAAAAGTGGCCTGAGAGGAGGAGATTTAGTTTCACAGACTGGGTACGGCATATTGTTTGGTGTTCAGAACATACAAGTGCTGTGAAAAGCAAACCGGGAAACCTTTCAACTGAGGCACATGTCTCTAACCCCTTAAATGTGGCCTGAAACACTGGCGAGTGAAATTTTAAGAACCGACGTCCAAACCAAATTCCAGACTGTGTTCAGTCAGGTCTCAACACTGATTATTTGTCTTGGACATGTGAATGAATACATCTGAAATGTGGTGGCAAGAAAACAGGTCATAACTGAAAGCCTTCATATAAGACAGAGGTTAGCTTGTTAACATTCTGAACTTTTGAAGGATGGAAGTCTAGTGCAAAAACAGTGGATCCACAGCTCCACTTCAAGGGCATGGAGGTCTGAAAACAATCAAATTAAAAGAACACATTGAAAAAAAAGGGAATATCAAAGCAATGACAATGGGTAGAAGGCCAAAATAAAAGCTGAATCAAATAATGGCTAAATTTCACAATATTCTGAAAAGAAAGAATACTTTATTCAGTACAACAACCTGATTGACGCTTATTTTCTAATATAGTGCATGGTGCTAGCCCTTCAATAGTTGTCTACATGCATGTAAAAGTTGGCATCTTGCGATTTTAATAGATATCTGTTCATTGTGCTACATGTCAAATGTCATTTGGCCACCGACATTTTGCTGATATAACAACTGTTAGATTGACTAGGTAGATTACCCCTGCCCTGCATGGCATCAAAGTCCTCTGAACAATTAGGACATCAATGAGACAGTTTAATCATGTTTGTTAAAAAGAATTACACAGCAAATAGTCTTAACCAGTTCATGGCAAACAAACCTTATAAAAAAAGTGAATGAATTTTTTTCAAATAATAGCTATAATGACCCAGGTCAATGTGTCAAAAGATCAACTGTCCATGACTTGATATACTTCTTTTTAATGTTTGGCAGGTTTGTTTGCTGTCACCAGGCTTGTTTGACCAGACAGTGATAATTAGTACTGCAAACTCCACCCCGATACTCATCAAAAAGTCCCAACATTTGACATGTAGCACATGACTAAACACTATTGTGTGCATATTTCACAATGTGCCAACTTTTACAGGTGCAGAAACTTTGTTCCCAATATTCTGAATGATACTGAAGGGTCATGTTTGAACTTTATACCATAATTAAAAAAAAAAAGGGGGTAGTGAGAAGAGAAAAAAATGAAAGTAAAATAAGAATAGATAAATGTTCCACTGAGGTGAGGTGCAAAATGCTTTGTTCTGAGAAATTGCCTCTTTGGAAGTTAGTACATCAACTTGACTGGTCACCTGGGAAACTTCAGAAAAGAGAACATCTCACCACGTTTCCTTTCATTTCCTACCCATCAAAATTGCTCAATACTCATTCTGGCAGAAGACACTGAATAAGGCATTCCCAGGGTCTGTGGAGGTCATTAAAGTGAACAAGAACAATGTACTGTACAAAACTACTACACCACAGGTATGCCAAAATATGAACATTGCCCTTTAGAGGAATTTCAGAGCAACATGGCATCTTTTTGGAAGGAAAAAAAAAAAAACACACAACCTCATATAAAAGTTGGTTGTCTCCGTCCCGCGGTGACCTTTTTGTCTCAGTTGTTTTCTCCCCCAAACAGACCCGTGTTAGATTAGACAGTGCCATTAGGAGTCCAGTTCCTCACAGAGATGAATGAAGGGGACATGAGGGATAGGTCACCTCACCTCTGTCCTGCACCAAAAAATCCAGCAATGAACTCCCAATCAGGCAGAAGGCTGAGAAGGGCTGCAACCAGGCGCCCCCACAGTGGCCCCAGGTTCCTTTGGTTTCGATGATACTGAAATGACACACACACACACACACACACACACACACACCATACCTCAGTTAGTACACTCTATAGAAACTCAAAACACAGTGCTTGAAATAGCCATTATTTTGTGTTTTCATTGTGAGGTTTAGTTTAAGTTGGCTCTGCATACTGATTGACAGTCAGCACAATAAATAGCACAATACTTATTAGAGAGGATTCCCCTTTGTGTGCAGGATCCTTACACAGGCCAGGGTTCCCTAAAGACATTCCAAGCCATAAACACATTTATCGTATGGTCACACTTTTTCTAATCTTCCTGGCAGAGACTAGCAGCCAACAGCTCAGGAGAAGACACTCTCAGGTTTGCGAGCCAATTGGATTGTGTGTGATTAGGAGGATAATGCTATCTCTGCCATTGAGAAGCCGAGATAAGATAATTGCTCCAAATGGGATTAGAGGGCTCTTGATGAGAGGCAGGGAGTCTCTGGAAAACACGTATCTGCGTGAGAGAGCTACAGTAGTCCAACATCTCATCTGCAGACAAAAGGCAGACTCCACTACACCTGATAATGCTGCGGCTATTTTCAGACCATGCAAGTTGTAAACTGAAGACAATTTTTTTTTAAAACAAATGCATGAGAGCGTACTTCATTCTCTTGACAGAAATATATTCGCGTTTACAAAAGCTAAAATATCCAAAGGCAGTAATTAGATATGCCATATTTACATGACTTGTGTCCAAACCTTGACCTAGTTAACAGTCAAGAACTGCCACTGTGATAAGCCTCTGGATTTTCCATACTCTTATCTATTTGTGGTGAACATTGCAGGGTGTTGCATAAGCTTTGGCAGTTTCCAACAGCATGTGTGTATCTTACTGCTCTCTCTCACCTCAAAATAGAGGTAAAAACGTTATGGCAAAGACTTCTAGGATGTTCTCTGTTTGATGGGATATCTAGAAATTGCCTGGGGATATTTGGATTTGGACATATTGATAGCATAATATCTATATACACAAAGGCAGTATTTATATGCTGCACAGAATGGGTGAGCCCAATATGATACATTTGCAGCGCATGTAAACACTGCCATGCCTGAAGTCTTTTCAGTTTAAAACTAAATTACATGATAACCAGTCAGCTACAGCTCCATGATTAAGGAAGAAGATGCCAAAATGACCTCATATGTCCAATTATATGAATGGTGTCAATATTTAATGTCAATATTTAATGGGGCATGGCGTTTTACCGTTAGTTAGTAAAAGCTGCAGGAGTCAAATGAGTCAACTGAGTGATTTATCACACTACAAAGCTGGTGTGTTTACTACAGGCTATATGAGAGGCAATTCATCTTTACAGTCAGAAACAGAACGTCCCTGTGACCTTTTGCCCTCCACTCTATCAAGTTTAGAGACAACACAGAGACAAAAAGAGCAAGAGTGACAAAAAGAGGTGTGCGCAGGCCTGCCTAAAGTAAGTCATGAGTCATGCCACCAACTGTCAAAACTGTCTAAATTTAGCCGGCAAAAGAGCAGCAGAGTCGAGTCAGATTCTCTATGTCGTCACGCTGAGACTAGCCTGATGTGCTTTATCAGTGCAGGCTGCCAGTCAAGCCAGCTGCTCACAAGCTCTGCTTATCGCTTGAGCAAACAGGCTCTACAGTACAAAACCCTGCATTAGTCATATCAGCAGCAGAGAAGGGCCAAGGGAAAAATACAAATAGTAGTCGTATAAGATAATAGAGAACAGAACAAATAGACATCCCTGTCAACACAAATAATCAGAGAACAATGAAAGAAAAGTAAATATCATTTGTTATTAGTTCCAGCACAACTTTCCTCCTCCCCCTTCTACAAGTGCTGAAAGGAGAGAGTGCCATGCCCTCACTTGAACAGTGAAGAGATAAAGCGACAAACGCTGTGTGTGCAGACACGCAGACACGCAGACACACACACACACACACACACACACACACACACACACACACACACACACACACACACGATATTCAACCCTGCTTTCAACACCTCCTATCGAAAGCACCAGGAGTCGTCTCTCTTAAAAAAACATGGGGATGAAACCTAACTCTGCTCCTTGCCCTGCACAGGCTGAAGCAGTCTTCCTGCCATTGTGAATGCCATTATTGCTGTGTCTCAAATGGCAGGCCAGCTAAAGTCAGCCATCCTTTGGGGACCTCAGAGTCCCCTCAAGCACTCTCCGACTGAGGAGCAATTTATCTGTCAGCATCCACCAGCACTCCTTCGCTACTTAATCCCTCCTTTCGCCAGGGGCCACGGGCTCCCATGGAGAGCACTAGCAGCCACATTGCACCAAAATCCATCAAAATGATGGCAGTCAAAGGAATTTGGATTGCTCAGGGACAAGTGTCTGCACTGAATAACTTGCCTACCAACAGGAGCAACAGGAATAAGAACTGGCAAACAGCAACACTATTATCAAGTGAGAGTTTTTGTACTAACTGCCAGACCGTGTGATAGTGAGAAGTGAGAGACAGCAAAAAGCAGAAAAACAAGTATGGGTGTATTCATGCATGAGCATGTACACACACATGCACAATACAATAACTTGCACAACCAGAGCCAGAAATAGTAATTACAGAGGCTGTAGTGGAATCACGCATCCAAAACCGCACTTCAGTGTTTAAGTTGTAAAAACATCCCTCTATAACAGCCAACCACCAAAGACATTTAACACAGCAGCAGAAATGTAGCTATGCTTGCAGGACAAATGAAAAAAACCCACATTATTTAACACTTATTAACTATCAAGGCGTATATGCCTTCAGAACATGATTTCACAGAACAGTTTTCACTCTGACTGTCCTCTCTGCTGTTTACTCAACCAGTAAAGTGAGCACAAACCACTTCCTCATCTCTTGACCCAGGCCTGCCTCCGTTGTGCGTCAGTAGATCCTGATCGCACACACATCACAGCAAACCCTCCTGTCTGACCGTCTGTGTGTGTCTGCCATGTCACAATATATGAGTCATGCTGTGCTGCTGCATGGGTATAAATAACATGTTTGATAAGTGCATGAGAAAAAAAAAAAAAAAAAAAAAAAAAAAAAAAATCAGACACTGTCTCACAGGTTGGAGTTTAAAGTTTAAAAAAAAAAAAATCTATAATAATATGTATGCATGGGTCATCTCTTTTCCCCACAGGGTGGTTTTAAGATAACTAAGGATGGTTGTTACTTGATCATTTGAGGTTCAATTTCCAACCTCCATCCCCCATATACATCCCTATATCATCATTATGAATCTCACTCCCTCTATTCTCCCTATGACTAAGTAAACCTCTTTTTTGTGTGTCTCCTGTGGCTGCTCTTTGCTGAGGAAAGGGGCTGCCTTGAGACTCCTTGGAACCACAGCTGTTCCCCTCCGGGCTCACGTGCGGAGCTTCGGGTTACAACATGTTTACCTACTTCTGCCACTTCTGCTTTTTCCTGGATGTACAACTATGTGTTTTAATGTGCATATGTGAATAAATGTGTGTGTTAGACTGTTAACCACCTGCATAACAAAAGTGTTGCACCCTGCAGAAAGTCTCCCTGGGGTATATCTATACATATGTATATTTAAAGCTAAAGAAATAACAGTATATCACAGTTTTACAACACACCCACATAGCAGCAGTACAAGAAGTCAGTGGACACTGTCACCCTGACCACAATGTGTTGTTTGCGTACAGGCATCCTCCACACCATTAGCCTTCACAGCACACTGAGGAAACAGGGGAAAAGAGAGAGAGAGAGAAAGAGAGAGAGAGAAATAAACAGGAAGAGGAGGCAGGGGAACAGGGGCCTGGGGTTGGTGAAGTGGGGGAAGGGCTGTCCTGATTCTGAAATGTCTTTGGCTTCAGGGAAGAGGGTGGCGGGGGGTAAAGTTCTGCATATGTGCAGCCTCTCCAAAACAAATATAAAGCAAGCACCATAACAGAGAACAAACTTTTGACCCACAATTAATCTCTGTCTGATCAGCATGAGATCCAAATATTGATTTTAAAAAAGTGTGCAGATGATGAGACTAATGTGTGGACTTAACGTTTTCCTGCTCTGACTTTATAAACACCCACTTAGCCTAATGCGCTTACTCATATAGGGCCACAAAGGATTTCACCTCTAGTTTGATGGCAGAATGGCACACAGTAACGCAGTGCAGAAGCCTTTCTGTTGTAAATTCTCAGCTGTGAGTTTATGGTGACTTTCTCTCATATTGTGTTTCAGCATCTTTTCATAGTGAGAGTGTCAGCTCGGCTTCTCTGTCCCATCTAGAGGGTATCCTAAAAACAATAGTGGTATATTTGCCTGTTATCAGTATCAGTGAGCAACCTACAGTTTAGTCAAATTTGAAAACTGTCAAAGGATGGCTGCCTTCAACACTTAATATGGGCCACCAAAGATATATTCTGTTCTGACTATCTGAGCACTCAGTAACTGTTGATGGGTTTTGCTTGTTTACCGTCATCAAATACCAAGGTTTCCCTCCTGACTTTGTACAATCAGCAGAATGTATCCATCCTCCTCACCAGTTGTAAGTATTCCTCGTGAAACTGGTCTCCTATGATCTGGAGTTTGAGCCCAATGCAAACCTCCAGGTCGCGTACCACAGGTTGCTGCTGGGGCGGACGCTCCATCCTGTTTTGCCGCTCTTCACTTTGCTGTTGCCTCTGTTGTTGCCTCACTCTGCGATCTTCAACAAGCTCAATGCCTGCTGGCAAGTGCAATCGAAAACCTGCGTTACCTGTTGAGTGTCAGGGCTGATACTTATTATTTTGTAAACAACACGTGATCAGTAAAATAATCTCAGTATAGCAATGGCAGCTGACAGGCCTTTCTTCACAACAAGTATAAACAGCATGTTTAAAGTACTGCTGTGCCTTTGACCAAACAGGCTGCTTGGCCATATAACCACAATTTACCAAGCTGTGGTGTTTCATTTTTATTATGTTTTAACAGTTTCATACACATAGTAAACTTATACAACCCAGATTTTAAGGTCAGTCAGTAGTTATGGAGCTCCTTTGGAATGATTACTTGTATATGGCGCCAATCTAACTGCTGTCACTGATAATCAGTTCTCTGAAGAGTTGTTGGACAGGTGAGCACTTCTATCACATCCTTTCAGTCACAATGCCAGTCTGGCGCCTTTTGAATAGCAAAGCAGCTGGGTACACTGCATACAGACCATAAAAGTGAATGTGATGACGACTATCAGGCGCCAGGGGTGAGATCAGGGCAGCAACACGGTTACCCATTTCTCACAGTAGGTCTCACATTATGCTGTCGTGCTTTGGTTTTATAACACCGGTTATCACACACACAAGGCAATGTTCCTTTTTTCTGTTTTGAAATATAGTATGTTGTCAGCCTCACCGTAGAAGAGTTGTCTGGGCTCCGCACTGACTCCACAGGGCAGCATGCCGTTGTCTGGTACCAGGGCAGGACCAGGTGTCTGTGTGCCTTGGTGTTCACACTTTATCTCCCTGAATTTGGTGCACCAGCTGTGGGCTTTTGTCTCAAACACATGATCCTCCTCATCGTCCATACGGGGACACCTTAGGATAAGCAGCCTTAAAAATAACAGGAGAGGGAGAAAAAAAAAGAGAGTTTCAGATATAAATGTATTACTTGGCTTCCAGTGGGTATAGCAGCCCAAGTTCCCTTCACTAATGATGGTAACCTTGGATGAATCGGCATTAGTGCTGATGAGCTGATCTCAGGGACATTCATTCCTCCAAAGCATTCATTATCATTACAGACAACCTGTCTGGCCTGTAATGAGTGCCCTCAAATCAATAAAACCACAGTGGATAAGTTGGGGAAGAGAAAATGAGCAAACGGTCTGCCTTAATTTGTGGCAAAGATCTCAGTGCTTATTTAGACAAATGGCTCTGTTCAACTCAGTGATGAAACCACACAATTCACTGTGGTTAGTTAGAGCCACAGATACATATAAGGGACTTTGGCTGACTAGGCCAAATAAGTGGTAGATTATATTTTTGGCTGTGCTAAGGAGCCCAGTGATGACTACTAACTCTGCTAATATTGGGTACTTTATCAAGATCAGTGCACAGTGTGTTTATAAATATTTGAAATTTATCGAGCCACTCGAGTGGAAATGTAATGAAAAGAATAATAAAACATCTTATCAGTGTGGCAAGAATCTCGAGGAGCGCACGGCAAACTCCGCAGTCAACAATGCACCGCACTCAACCCTGAATAATACAGTGGGTCAAACAGTTATCAAAATATGGGTGAAATTGAAGTTGCCTCACAAGCAAAACTCGAAGTCGCCGCTGAGTTGTAATACAGGGTTAGACTACTACCACACTTCCAAATTAGGATCCACAGCAAAAGGGTAATGACAGTCTTTGAGGATAATCCTAAGCCACTCTCCCTTCCCTGGTCTGACAGCTCGCCAGCTCCCCAAGGAGTTTTCATTTCTTTTACCCAACATAAGCAGACCGGCGCAGACCTCAGGATATACTGTGTGCGTTCACAATAAACCCTGTGTATAAAACCACTTAATGCTTTGTTTTGACAAACACAGAGAAAGAACATGGGCTGAGGGGAAAAAAAACAAAAACTTAGGTTCAACTTCCAGATATGCTGTTTCTTTGCGGCTCTACTTGACCGGGCGCTGAGCCGCATGTTTGTGTCAGTGGCTCCCCCTGCTGTAGGCACATCAACAAAAAGGGGGGAAGGCGCCTGATATGAGTTTTTCGGTGGTGGTGGCGGCGAGGCGGCTCTGTTATTGACACAGTTTCTATCCAACAGCTTCAGGAGCCCCGCAGCATTTTATTTCAACGTGACGCACATCACAGCCCGTCCGGACGCATCTGGCTGCGCAAAAGCCGCCATCTGCGAGAAAAGTTTGACTTTTAAAACCCAAATTGATGCCGAAAAGGACATTTAAAAATGCCACGAGGTTTAGAAAGAGCGCGCGGTATATTCAACTGACCCCACTCGGCGCCCCCCGCAGCCCCAAAGCCCCTCATTCACCCACCGGAGCGCTGCACACCGGGGAAGCCGGTACAGCTCAAACCTCTGTCGTATGAATGACAGGCTGCGTAAACTAAACGGCGTTTATAGGCAGGCAGTCCCGGCGATCAGGTGGAGCAATGCGCACAGTTTACGTCGACACAAACTTGGGATTTCAGCGGAAACATCCGCACGTTGTTGTGCTGGTTGTTTTTGAGGACGCGCAGGTTACCTGATGTATTCAGCCCGCTCCGGTGGATAACGTTCACCGGCGTTAAACAGCGTTTGTGATCAACTCACCACAGTGATCGGCTTCGTTCTGACGACTATCTTATACCCAGAAAAAAAAATAACAGAGAGTAAGCGTTCCACAATCCCGCTAAGTCAAGCGAATTTAGTCCTTATCGCCTCCGCGACTGCTTCCATTCTGCTGGGAAAACGTCTTCAAGCGCATTTCATTACGCCGACCGGGGCGTGGCGCAGAATATTAGTAAACAAACCCTCCTTAAAGGGGCTGCCTCGTTCTGACGTGTGTTTTCCACAGCCAATAGCCGCTTCTGTTTTGTGCGCGTTCGCCGTCGTGTAATCAGACACGTGGATGGGAAATTCCCCGGAGCACGAGACCGCTTTCGCGCTACTACTGCGCTCATCTGGTTACTGCGGTCAGAAACTGCTGTCATCTGGTGGGTTTATTTAGACCTGCTTTGTGATGAATATGTATTAATCAGCTTACACATTTATCTTGCATTTGGGAGTTTGCAGTAAAAATGTGGCTTTTATTCACTGCAAATTTACGTGCAACCCATAAAGTTTGGGACTCTGTGTCAAATATCATGATAATAAAAACACAATGCAGTGATTCATAAATGGTCCTTGACGATAAATCACCTCTTTGGTGCAGCAAGCAGGCTGACGTTGTATTTACTGAAATATCTCCTAACTGTAAGATAGAACCCACTGAAATGTGGCTCAAACATGCACACTAAATGGACAAAAGCACTGGGCCACTTAAACATTACACCAACGGGAGCTTTTATGAATCCCGTTCCAAATCCATTGGTGTGAATATGGAGTCCTTCTTTATAACCCCAAGTCAAAAAAGTTGGGGCACCTCCTAAAATATTGATAAACAATGCAATAATTTCCAAATCTCATTAAGCAATATTTCATTCACAAAAGAACACAGAAAACATATCAAATGTTGAAAGTGACACGTTTTAGTATTTCATGAAGAATGCTAGCTCATCTTGAATTTGACAGCTGCAGCTTGTCTCAAAAAAGTTGGCCACCAAAAGGCTGGAAAAGTCAGTGGTGCTAAAAAAAGAAACAGCTGGAGGAACATGTTGCAACAAACTGATTTAACTGGCAACAGTTCAGTAATGTGATTGGGTATAAAAAGAGCACCTTAGAGAAGCAGAGTCTCTCAGAAGTGAATACAGCCAGAGGTTAAGCAATTTACAAGAAACTGCATCAGAATAATGTTCCTTGATGTAAAACTGCAAAGGCATTGAATATTCCATCATCTACAGTGCATAATATCATCAAAAGATTCCAAGAATCTGGGAACATCTCTGTGTGCAAGGAGCACAGCCAATAACCAATATTGCATGTCGGTGAGCTTTGGGCCCTCAGGCAGCACTGCATTGCAAACAGACATGATTCTGTCATGGAAATCATTGCTCAGGAACACTTCCAGAAATCATCGTGAATCCATTCACAAATGCTGGTTAAAGTTCTATTACACACAGAGGAAGCAATATGTGAACACGATCCTGAAACACCACTGTCCTCTCTGGGCCAAAACTTATTTAAAATGGACTGAGGCAAAGTGGAAAACTGTTCTGCTGTCAGACAAATCCCCATTTGAAATCCTTTTTGGAATTTTTCTCAACCAGTTTATGTGTCCAGATAAAAGTGCTGGGTATCAGTATTATTTGTCAGTCAGTTTTATTCCCCCCAAAATAGTAATTTGGGGGAAATAAAAATGAAATTTTGTAAGTTAATGGTCTTTAAGGATAAATCACCTTTTTGGTGCAACAAGCAGGCTGACATTGTTGTACTTATTGAAATATCTTCTAACTGTAAGATAGAATCTACTGAAATGTGGCTCAAATATGCACGCCATATGGACAAAAGTATTGGCCCACTTACACGTTACACCCCTGGGAGCTTTTATGACATCCCATTCTAAATTGATTGGTGCTGATATGAAGTTGGTCCCTTCTTTGCAGCTATATTCCTAATTCCAAAAAGGTTGGGATTCGGTGTAAAATATGAATAAAAACACAATGCAATGATTTGCAAATATCTTAAAAGAACATTTTATTCACAAAAGAACATAGAAAACATATCAAATGTTGAAAGTCAGACATTTTACTATTTCATGAAAAATACTTGCTCATCTTGAATTTGACAGCAGCAGCTTGTCAAGGGCAACAAAAGGCTGGAAAAATTGGTACTGAAAATAAACAGCTGGAGGAACATGTCGCAACTAATTAAGTTAATTGGCAACAAGCCAGTCATGTGATTTGCTATAAAACATTCCCGGCACCTACCAGGCAGAGCCCCGCCCCCACCTCAGCTACTCAGACCACATCTCTGTTATGTTCACCCATGCATTCAGACTACTAGTCAGATGCTCTAAACTGGTTCTTAAACATGATTCCTAGCCAGCAGGAACCATCTCTGCTGTTCAGGACTGTTTTGAGCATGCTGACTGGAATATATTTCAGGAGGATGGAACTGATGGTGACAGCACCAATCTGGAGGAGTACACGTCAACATCAGTAAGTGCATTGATGATGTCGCCACCTACAAAACAATCATCACACACAATAACGAGAAGCTGTGGATGACTTCTGAGGTGTGTGAGCTGCTGAGACCGCCTTCAGAGCAGCCGACAAGGTGGCCCTAAAAACAGCAAGGGCCAGACTATCGCAAAACGTGCACACGGCCAGAAGGTCCACAGGACCTAAGGACAGCTGTGACATATAGCGCATGTGGCCGGGCACCCAGCTACAGGACGACAACACCTGACTACCATGGTGCCTCTCTACCAGATGTACTGAACAACTTTTATGCAAAGTTTGAGGCACAGAATAAATGGATGATGAGCGATACCATCCCTCCTCTCAGCGACCAGATGCTGTGTCTGTTCACGGCTGATGGGTGTAAAACTCTCCATAGAGTCAACCCACAGAAAGCTGCTGGGCCAGACAACATCCCTGGGAAAGTGCTCAGAGACTGTGTACACCAGGTGGCAGATGCTTTTACTGACATCTTTAGCATTTCTCTAAGCACTGCCATTGTTCCAACGTGCTTTAAAGCCACCACCATCATTCTCATGCCAAAGAAGTCATCAGTGTCCTGCCTCAATAACTACCACCCAGTTGCACTCACACCATCACCATCAAGTGCTTTGAGAGGCTCGTCATGAAGCACATCAAGTCCCTGCTGTCACCCTCACTAGACTCGCTACAGTTCGCATATCACCCCAACCACTCAGCATTCAGAATTTAGCACCATCATTCCTCAGCACTTGGTTAAAAACTGAGCCTGCTGGGTCTAAATGCCTCCCTCTGCAACTGCATCCTGGATTTCCTGAATGGAAGACCTTGGTCAGTCCAGATTGGTAAGAACATCTTCAGCACCACCACCACACTGAGCACTGGGCCCCATGAGGGCTGTGTTCTCAGTCTACTGCTGTTCACTCTGCTGATGACTGTGCAGTAGTGCACAGCTCAAACCTAATCATCAAGTTTGCTGATGACATGACTGTGGTGGGTCCCATCAGCAAGAATGGTGAGCTAGCATACGGAGAGAAGGTGCAACAGCTAGCAGGCTGGTGCAGAGTCAACGATCTGTCTCTGAATATGGACAAAACGAAGGAGATGATTGTTGACTTCAGGAGATCAGGGAGTGTCTACTCTCCACTGAACATCGATGGCCCCTCTGTGGAGATCATCAAGACCACCAAATTCTTCAGTGTTCACTTGGAGGAGAACCTCTCCTGGTCCCGCAACACCAGCTCCATATCCGAGAAAGCCCAACAGCGTCTCTACTTTCTGCGAAGGCTGAGGAAAGCCCATTTCCCACTACTCATCCTCACTGCATTCTACAAAGAGACTATTGAGAGCATCCTGAGCAGCTGTATCACTGTGTGGTATGGTAACTGCACCGTATCTGATCGTAGGACCCTGCAGCGGATAGTGAGAACAGCTGAAAAGATCATCGGAAGCTATCTTCCCTCCATCATAGACATTTACCACACATGCTGTATCCGTAAAGCCACCAGCATTGTGGCTGACCCCGAAAAACCTTCACACAAACTCTTCAGCCTCCTGCCATCTGGTAAGAGGTACCAAAACATTCGGGCCCTCACTGCCAAACTGTGCATCAGTTTCTTTCCACAATTCATCAGACACCTCAGTACTTGGGGACTGGACTGGAAACACTCCTGCACACACACACACACACACACATTAACAAAAAACCCAAAGACTTTTCCACATTTCTGACTGTGCATATTTAAATTCTTTTCAATATTTATTCCTAAATATTTCACAGTTATATTTCAAAACTTTCTATATATTTTCTTAATATCACTTCCACTTTATTTCTAACCAGGACTGCAAAATGGTCACAGCCACTTGACATTGTCTTTTTTGTCATCACATTTTTAAATTAAATGTCCTCTATTTAAATAGATAGATAGAACTTTATTGATCCCTCGGGAGGTTCCCTTGGGAAATGAAAAATGTTCACTGTGTATATGTGTTTGCACTCATGTGTTTCTTAGTTGTGTGTGTTCCTTAGCTATATATGTAGCACCATGGTCCTGGAGAAACTCTGTTTCATTTCATGCATCACCTATACATGTTTAAAACAACAACAAAGAACTTACCTACCTACCTAAAATAAGCACCTTAGAGTGGCAGAGTCTCTCAGAAGTAAGGGTGGGTAGAGTTAGGCAATCTGTGAGAAACTGCATCTACAAATTGTGGAGCAATTTCATAATAATATTCCTCAATGTAACATTGCATAAACTGCTAATATTTCATCATCTACTGTACAAAATGTCATCAAAAGATTCCAAGAATCCGGAGACATCTCTGTGTGGAAGGAACACGGCCCTAAACCGGTATTGGATGCTGGTGATCTTGGGGGCCTCAGGCAGCAATGCATTGCAAACAGACATGATTCTCTCATAGAAACCATCGCGTGGGCTCAGGAACACTTCCAGAAATCATTGTGAACACAGTTTGCAGTGCTACCCACAAATGCAGGTTAAAGCTCTATCATGTACAGAGGAAGCCATATGTGAACACGATCCTGAAACACCACTGTCTTCTCTGGGCCAAAGCTCATTTAAAATGGGCTGTGGCAAAACGTAAAACTGTTCTGTGGTCAGACAAATCAAAATTTGAAACTCATCTTGGAAATTATGGCCGCCATTATCAATGTTCGGTTCACAAGTCTGCATCTCTGATGGTATGGGGTTGCATCAGTGCCTATGGTACTGCCAACTTGCACATCTGGAATGGCACCATCAATTTTGAAAGGTATATAGAGGTTTTACAGCAACATATGCTGCCCCAACATCTTTTTCAGGGAATTCCTTGCATATTTCAGCAAGACAATGCCAAACTGGATACTGCAGCTATTACAACAAAATGGCTTTGTAGTAGAAGAGCCCAGGTGCTGGACTGCTTTCACCAACTGAAAACATTTGGTGCATCATGAAACACAAAATAGGACAAAGAAGACCCAGGACGACTGGACATCTGGAATCCTATATTAGACAAGAAAGGAACAACATTCCACTCTCAAAGGACCAGCAGCTGGTTTCTTCAGTTTTTAGACATTTATGGACTTTTGTAAAAGAAGAGAGGATGCTATAGAGTGGTAAACATGGCCCTGTCGCAACTTTACTGAGACATATTGCTGCCATCAAATTCAGTAAGAGCTGGTATTTTTCATGAAATAGTAAAATGTGTCGCTTTCAACATATGATATATTTTCAGTGTTCCTTTGTAAATAAAGTATTGGTTTATGAGATTTGCAAATCATTGCACTGTTTTTATTTCTAATTATAATTTCAAAGCATCCCAACCTTTTTGGAAGTAGCGTTGTATTTAGCTGAAACTAATAGTCTAATCTCAGTGTGCTGTATTGCTGTACCATGTATTTTTTGCTATGGTAGCTAAACACTCAGTGACTCCCAAGGGTAGTATTTTTCAGACTTCACTGTGATTTATTGCAATTTCAGACTTAACATAACTGCAGTTCAACAAATTGATATAAGAATCTGCAGAACTCATCCTTGTAGGAGATGTGGATGATCAGCATGTGTGCAGGAATATTTCTAGGATTTTTTGTGATGCTCCTGCAAAATCTATCACTCTGGATCCATTTATTTTTTCTTTTATTTAGCTAATGGTAGTTTTCACATCGAAACAAGAATGTTTTGTGGGATAAAGAAAAGTTGTAACTCTTCAGGATCCCTATCCCCCATGCCGTATTATCTCAACTGAAAGTGAAAGTCCATTTCTGATTTGATTGTTGTTTGTACTGTAGACTGTTTCAAAAAACAGTGCAAAAATTAGAGGGGGGGATACATTTTTATCCCCACTTGAGATAGAAATAATATATCAGAGGCAGGGACATGTAGACCAGAGGGTGGTAATCCTCCCACCTGCAAATCACACTCTGTATCCATACACACTTTTGTAGACTTTAGTGAAGAAACTGACAGCTGGAATGCAGCCAAGGATGGCTACTTTGTTACGAATAATCGTAACAAACTGTAGTTTGTAAATTGTGATAGTGCAACAGCTTACGTGTCTGAAATAAAATAACAGAACACTAGATAATTTGCTGGCACATTGTAATAATTCCTGTGTCCGTGTTGGAAATCGGATAAATTACTACCAAGGAAGTTACTGTCATGTTGCTATAACCACAGCTCATTTCCATGCAGCAAATATGAAACAAATTCTTTGGAAAAAAATATCTTAAACTGGAAGAATCAAACTCAGCTTCAGTTAAACATTTTCTCACACATTGGATTGTAATAGTTCGTGCTTGTTAACTCGACTCGTCAGTAAAAAAAAAAGGTATTTTCTAAAGATTTAAATATGTAATGGCTGTGAAATTGTAGAGAAGAATGACTATAAAGAAAAACAACATGCCTGAAAGATTTGTGTGCCTCACTGGCAGCTGAAGACATTCAAACTGTGTCATTTGTGCTCTCTGTGATGTTGCTGATAAGCACATTCTCTAAAACTGTGGTCCTGGTATATCCATCTTCATCTGACAATGTGAGTTCTGCAGTATTAGCCAACAAAGAGTAGATTTTATTTCAACATTTGCACTATGTTTTTCATATCTAATTGCTAAAGTTTTTGACCAACAGTACAGGTTACATTTATAAATTCAAATTTCAGCAATGTTTACACCTGTTTCTTCACTGTTGGTTGAAATGACCTAGATTCGGCTGAAAGAGGACTGGATCTTGATCAGTCTAATTAAGCAGCTGTGGAGAATACTCATATGTTTTCATTATCAGAGGTTTTATATCAACTCATCGCAGAAAAAGCACAAGTTACAGAGAACTTGCAAATACAGATGTATTAAGCACTGTGGCATGTAGACACTGAGAAGGAGTGATGCAAAAATGTTTCGGGCACATTTTAATTTCTTTGTGATTAACAGTTTGCTGATAGCTTGACTGTTCTTCAAAAACATGCTAATTTGACTCTAGTAGGCATGTTGTTTTAGAGGGCAGGGCAGGTCTTGGTAATTTGCCCCCTCTTGTCAGAGCAATCACTGATCAATAAACCTTGGGACAGCTGGAGCTGGGGTTGACCCTCTGCATTCTCTTACAGATCACTACCCTGCCCCCAGGTCCTTTTCTTTCTCCCTGTCATTCATTTGTGATCATTTTGTTCCCACCACTGAGCTGTGTGAGAAGTCACGGGTCCCTGCCTTCTCTATTCTGTGTTAATTGGATAGACCACTATGTTGGCCTTTGTCCCACCTGCAGCTTCTTCAAAGAGGTGGGGATACGCTGTAGAAAAAGGGAATTGGTTACCTCACTCACAGTGACATTGGAAACTTGATCACTTCTTGCATGAGTGGAGACTGTAAACAACAAAAGGCTCCAAGATGAGCATTAGTTGCTGCTTCCTTTTGCATTCTTCCCAAGCAAAGACACCCCCCTTACACACTTAAGAGATTGCCAAGAAAACGCCTGTAATTACTGCAGAATCCTGTTAAGCACTGGTCACTTATTGTAGACACAATAAGAAAGCTAGTGTTACAAAATATTGTTGTGTCAGCTGTGAAAAGAAACAGTTTGACATGTATATTAGATAACTTTGTATGGTTTTTATTTTCTAAGCATTTGACAAGTTCATTATTGGAAAGAATCTGATGTAAAATATTTATGAAAAACCTAATCATACAGTATTGATGACAGTAAAAATATCTTTGGAAAACAAAGCCAAATTATTCATTGATGTGCATTAGTGTGTGATGTATAGGCGCTTGAGAGTACAGTTGCAGAAATCATTGAGGTCATAAGGCAGCTCTCAGTGGGACACAAAGACAGGCATCTAAAGCATAAATAATTAATATTGATGTATTCACTGCAGCTCTTGCCACTGTTTAAAAACATGCATTTTAAATTGAAAACATGGTTGACTTAACTAAGAGAGTCATGTCTATCAGTATGTGGATTAAGTCTTTGGGGCGATGAAAGACATTTCTCAAGGTCTTTGAAGTTCTCACCCACAAACTCTCTCCCACTGAAACAGCAACTCTGTAACAGAATGCAGTGACTGGCAGATGCCTGTACTGTCTGGTAATAAAGAATATTCTCATTGACTTGTGTTTGCTTTCTGGAAGCAAGTGTTCGTAAATAAGTTCCCGTAGACGCCTGAGAAGCCTGGGAGAGAGTAGGCAGGCATCAGTTTATGTTACATCAGAAAACTGTTTCTGAAGAGTGATGCATGCACACCCACACACACTTACAGAAGCATGTGTGCACACACAAGCATGCACACACACATGGCTGCACAATCATATGCCCTACTTCCTCTGTAACCTCAAAAGCCCATTCTCCCTCTTGATATCACATTCCCCATATGAATGTTCACACACACACACACACACACACACACAGCACCTCCCCAAACATTCTCAGCATGTGAATCCTGCCTGGAAACTAGAAAGGAGGGATTTCATTTGCTTCAACTGGACATGTGCCATGGCAACCACATCCTGACTGCAAGCCAGTTAGATGAGACATGCGCTGCACCCTGACCCAATGGCAGAGATCATACTCAAGCAGTGACCTGATAACAAAGGGGGCTTGCTTCCTTGCCCTCTTTGACACCAAGAAGTCTCATATTGCAGTCCTTCATGTCATTTTAATTTGGCTTGTTTTCTCCAGCTTCTCTTCAAAATTTTCAGCGGCACAGCGTAGTCGGATCAATGAATTTGACAGCATCTGAAGCTGAAAGATTAGGAATGCACACACAGATATACACAGCCGCGTATTATTGTTTAGAAAAAATTACACTGACTTGCCCCAACCTCAGCTTGAATTCCCTTAGAGCACAAGATGGCAAGTGTTTTTCTTGCAAATGGTTCAGTTAAAGATTTTCCCAATTAAAAAAGAAGCCACATGTTATGGAGAAAATATACACTCTGCCAACATTATACCAAAAAAAAAAAAAAATCATTAACATTCATTTAAAAAACATTCCAGCAAAGTAAAATATGGATCAAAGTAAATACCTCATTAGCTGCATGCACGAAAAGGTAATAGTCTTTGAGTTGTCAGAGATTTTCTCATAACTGTTCAACTCATAGTCTGTTGTGACCACAAATTTCTCACAAGAGCTTATAAGGTGTCCATGCTTGTTAGTGGCTTGCAGGCGTCGAGTCTTATTCACACTAGAGAAGGTCAGCAAGACTTGTAATGCAACCTTGAGCTGAGTCTTCAAAATTAAAGTACTTAAGGGATAGTAAAATAAATGCCACTTAAATTACAAATGCAGCTTCAATAATTTCTCAGTGATGACAGTGGCTTTAGGGAAGGGAAATATATAAATTATAGAATAAAGTTTAATGACAACTCTTACATTAACCAAAAAGTATGATTTGCCTAACTCTAATTTATAACTATCTAAACTTAATCTATTTTAAACATGCACTGTAACTTTCAAGTTCACAGAAACAAAAAAAATTAAGAAACTGATTGTTGTTGTTTTTTTTAATTTTTTAGTTCAAGAACTTTAAAGTTTTTCGGAGGTTAAACATTTTCATTACATGCTACACAGACCTTTTCATTACAGTCAAATCTAAATGCTTAGTAAGTCAACTCAAGTGTTTTTAGCTCATGTGACTTAAAATTTTCCAACACTTTTCCCTTTGAATTAAATTAACAGAGCTTAACAAATAAATACACAATCTTGCTCTTTTAGGTTAACTCGCTTATCCAGTTCAGGGTCGCGTGGGGGGGTGGAGTCTATCCCAGCTGTCACGAGGCAAGGGTAGGGTACACCCTGGAGGGATGTTGGGTGAAAGTGCTAGCCATCATACCACTGTGCTGTTGGCTTTTTGAAGGACTTCACATCTGCAGTTCTGTCTTGGTCGCATTCCCCTCTGCATTGGCTTTTTTATAGGCAAACACCGGCATGAACAGACACAACCACAGTAGCACAAATCAAGTGTTATACTGCACTAATCAGACAGAAAAAACTAAATAATACATAAATGAAATAAATAAATGACTATATACTATGCACACTACGCAATCACAGATTATATGTTATATTAAGTGATAAATAACATGTTTTATTACCATAACCTGTTGAATAACTTTGAAACAACAGAATTAAGTATACTATTAAGTATTAAGTATACTTATATGTTTAAGTGATGCTTACTTGACCCACAAAAAGTTTAATTCAATTAAAAAAGGAAAACGTCATAGGAACTCACCATATTTAAATTAGAATCAGAATAATTTATTAATCGATTGTTTTCAAAATTTGAGATCACTGTGTTTATAATGTGAGTTAAAGCTTGTTTTTGCCTAAAAATGGAATACTTTTATGAGGTTTTTGTTCCTAGAAGGAAGACAAATACCCATACTGACTGTGTAACCAGATTTAGACCACCAGTACATGAATAATACTTGGGCCAAACACATGTCTGTTTCTCTGTTATAGAAAGTGACACCACTGTTAGAAATCAAAGTCTATTTTCTGTCATCTACAACCCCTCCCAGGTCCTCTCAGGTGAAGACGCATTGAATAATGTAGCAGGCGTGGAGTGGTGGAGTGGGGTAGTTTTGTTCTTGAACCTAGCCTCTTTGAAAAATTGTGACGGTGAGGCTAGTTATGAAGCAATGACACCTGATCTGACTGCCGTAACTGAGAGCACTGACACAATTGGCCACCTTTCGTAAGGGCTGTCTGGTAATCATACATCCCTGTCTGGCTGCCGACTGCTGGCCAAACTTCACACTCTCTGAGTGACCCAGATACAAACGGCCTTTATTATTGTGGTTGCACACGTAAACTTACTGTTCCTAACGGGAAATATGTAAACAAATTGACTAGTGTTTGCTTGGGATGCTTTGGTTAAAAGAGCCAGCATGTTTTAGGTTCCGTGAATGCGGTCATCACATCAATGTCCAATTTCTTTGTGATTCTGGAGTCAGGATGATGACACCATCACTTTTCCTGTAAAAGAAATTTCTTTAATTAAGTTCATTGTTGTTTTGAGCATTGCTGATTTTGTTAACAAATCTAATTTTAAAAAACCCACCAAAACCAGCACTTAATTGATTCCTCTAACCATAATTGTCTATGTAGCCTACCCCTGAGCTTAATTTTCCGGGCCTGAAGCCTCCATACTTGCCTGGAAACTATTGAAAATGTCAAAGAGATGTCACAGATAATTTTTTGTGGTCTTTTTCATACTAATTTCTTACATTAAGAAAAAAAAAACAGCTACCACCTGTACACAAGTATTAACAGTCAAATGATTGTGAGAAAATTGGTCACAGGAACAAAGTATATACTCCTACTTTGGTACAGCTAAGTAAATATGCACCTTGGCTTAAGTAGGATTTTTCATGGAGGATATTTTTTTTTAAACTTATAATAGACTATTTGTTTATTGCTGTGTTGGTATTTACTTATTTCTGAATAATTCTCTCATCACTGTTTCCACTATTTTGCACTTATGAAAAGCAGCTAAAAAAGAATTAGCACTGTTCATTTATTTACTCCAGACAGCACAAAATGCACAAAGAATAGAACAGTTTACATGTGTATCAGTTACATAATTTGCATACTTTTTCAATGACATACCCAGCCTTTTGTACCAATGTACCAAATTTTATGGAATATAAGCAAACAGTTTAAGACATATTTTGTTTGCTTCTAACTTAAATCTGCATTTTTTTTTTCTCTGTATTTAATATGGGTATTACTGTGACAGTGAGTTGCAGACACTTTGGCATTATTTGTTCATGTTTGATGAATCTTTTTAAACCTCTTATTAGTATTATAATGCATACTTATAATACTCATCACAGACCTTTTGCACAAGGCATAGCTTATTCATCACTGAGAGAAAAGAAGAAAACTAAGACATAACAGCATGTGGAACATATTCACATACTCTGACCCTTTGTTGAACCAGCAGGGCTGCTGTCCTTACATGATATGATGCAGTTTATATCACAGCTGAGACATATTGAAGTCAAGCAAGTTACTGGCTGCAGGTGATGCTTTTATGTGAAGCGAGAAGATTGGATTGAAACACAAAAACTGGTCCTCACGTTCTCAGTATTTTGCCTGCTAGGCAAGATCTTCCTGAAACATCTGAGTTTCAGTTAATGAGACTGACTGGTGTGCCAAGCTGTTCTTTTCACCCTTTTGAGAATCTGAGAGTGCTTGTGAGACAGGAGCTGTAACACTCATGCACAAACATGCACACAGTAGATAAGAGTGGATAACTTTGTGGGGGAGCTGACCAGTTATCCAACCTTTACAAAAGCATGCTTTTTAATCTTCTCCACACATTAAAGCCACGGCACCTCAAAGCAGACATGTCCTTACAGCTGTGGACATGCCTCTGCCTCCCTCTCTTAAGAGAGACAGCACAGCGGTGTCCACTGTGGTGTTGGACAGAAGCTGAGCATGAAGGCTGGGAGACTTCTCACCATGAAAGAGTTGGTCTCACACCAGGGATATGACAATCCAAAGAGCCCTCAAAACCAAACACAGCCCTTCAAGTGTGCACAAAGGGCTTTTCTCCACCATTAAAGGCATCACACTGGTCCTTCAAATCTTTGAAATACTGATATTGTTATCCACAGGATTTTCGTCATGCTTTCAACACGAAATCCCCAGAGGTGATAATGAAGAGAGATCAAATAAAAGTAACAAATGGCTTAATATTTAATCACTGCTGATCATTAAACGATTTAAATAAAGCTGATTACAATCAGTGCTCT
This sequence comes from Etroplus canarensis, assembly GCA_015106775.1. Taxonomy (NCBI): domain Eukaryota; kingdom Metazoa; phylum Chordata; class Actinopteri; order Cichliformes; family Cichlidae; genus Etroplus; species Etroplus canarensis. The sequence goes on along the minus strand of VUQH01035218.1, from coordinate 8,819 downwards.
GGCTTTTACAACAATACAGAATCACCACAGCTGTATCAGGATTTATTTATTTGTGACTTAATTAACTATGAATGGCTCAAAGGCAGCCTGCTGCTTGTGGAGGTCCAGCTTAGAGGTCTGCAAACAGTGTGTGCAAAAGCAACATTAATGGCATCTATCATCAGCTACTAATTATGCTGCCCGTGGGCCTGACTGGATCCAGTTTCAGCTTTGGGCTCCAGCCACCAAACACTTAGCATTCATATTTAATCACAACTCATTATCCACTAACAATGTAGGAAGGAGACAGAGACCTTACCTGATACGCCAGACAGACATTGTCAACATGCAGACAAAAGAAAACCTTACACACACACACACACACACATATTGACACCTGCAAAGACAAATGGCAGCACCACATTAGCACCCCAGTCAGTGGGCGTTTGGAAGGAGATCTCTGTGCTTGAAGTGACTCAACCTCTTTGATGAGAGGTAGTGTCCCAATTCTGTGCTTTCTCAGCAAGTTGGTCCTTTCATGCAGACCTTTTTCTTTTCAGCGTTTTCTGGTTC
>VUQH01035216.1:0-13565 GCA_015106775.1 Etroplus canarensis | reverse complement strand
TTTAACCTGCTGGAGGTGGAAGAGAGCCTGGAGAGGTGGAGGTATGCACTGGAGAGAAGAGGAATGAAAGTCAGTAGAAGCAAGACAGAGCACATGTGTGTGAATTGAAGTGAGACAGGTGGAACGGTGAAGATGCAAGGAGTAGAGGTGGTGAAAGCGGTTGAGTTTAAATACCTGGAGCCAACCATCCAAAGCAATGGACAGAGCACAAGAGAGATGGAGAAGAGTGCAGGTCAGGTGGAGTAGGTAGAGATCAGTGTCAGGGGTGCTTTGTGACAGAAGGATAGCAGCAAGAGTGAAAGGGAAGGTTTATAAGACAACAGTGAGACCTGCTATGATGTATGGTGTGGAAAATGTGACACTGACATAAAGACAGGAGGCGGAGATGAAGATGATAGAGTCAAAGATGTTGAGATTTTTGCTGGGAGTTACCGGGAATGACAGAACTAGAAACGAGTACATCAGAGGGACAACCTGATTGTTGGGCGTTCTCTCTAATAATGCAGGGTCTTGGAACAAAATCCAGGAAAACTTGCTAAATTTCCGATTATGTGTATGGAAAACTGCTGTAGCACTTAGTTTTCTGGTAGAATAATATATTAAATTTAGAGTTTGAGCAAACTGGCAGGGAAAAAAAGAAAAACAAAACAGACCAATGGGATCGACTCCAAGTCTTTACCAGGGTCTGACAAACACAGTGCCAGTCAAAATTAGATATCAGCTCTGGGTGGCAATCAACAAACAGCTGTGGCATAGTGTATAACACAAAGAGGATGCTATAAATGGAAAGCAAAGGCTTCACACATGTCAAAACAATACAAATGTACAAAAACTCAAAATAAGCATTCTGCAAAAGAAAAAAAATGTGAAGGATAATGATACACAAATGCAACACTTGGAAAACAATCTCATAATATTCATGTTCTCACTGTAATAAGCAAATTCAAATAAAATAAACAAAAAAAAAACCCTATGAAGTAAGGAGGTCTGTACACTAACTGGCCACTTCATTAGGCGTACCTGCTTCTTAACGCCAAGGTCTAATCAGCCATTTATAAGGCTCAGTGGATTTAGGTGCAAAGACGTGGTCAAGACTACCTGCTGGAATTGAAACCGAGCGTCAGAATGTGGGAAAAAAGTTGATTTAGACGACTTTGAAGGTGGCACGGGCGTTGGCGCCAAGTGGGACGTTCTGAGTAGGTCACAAACTGCTGGTCTGCTGGGACTTGCTGGAAAGGGAGATTTGCAGACTCTGCAGCAACTGCGTGATGCGATCATATCAATGTGGACCAAAATGTCTGAGCAATGTTTGCAGCACCTTGTTGAACCACTGCCACCAAGAATTGAGGCAGTTCTAAAGGAAAATGGGAGTCCGTCCTGGTGCGGGAAGGGTGTATCTTATGAAGTGGGCGGCGAGTGCATGTACAGTACACAAAAAAAAAGAAATAAACGATTTTAAACAGTTCTATTTCACCTATTCTAATAACCTAATATCTAAAAAACAGCATTATTAACAACAAATTAGCATGTACGAAGGATAACCCAGCACATACGATTTTACTACATAAAACTCGGTAAGTTTACATAAACAACAGTAAAATCTCAGATTATAGAGGAAAAACCCCATTAAATATTAGTCACATTCACTAAGAAACTAACGTTTCCACAGTAGCTTCCAACAGTAAGCACATTATTAGAGAAATGCCAGAAAGTCCACCACTTTGTGGAGTCCAGTGTTTCAATCCAAACTGTCTCTTGCTTAAATGTTGGGTCTTTACCTTGTAATATAAAACACCTTGTGAATTGGCTCTTCATAAATAAAACTGAATTGAATTTATTTGTGTGATTTATTTTCTGACTAACCAACGTCTCGCCTTCTTGTACCAGCACTTTCTTAAATTTCATTGTGGAGTGCGAGTTCAGTGAACAGCTCAGAGCAACAAAACACATGAAATTACTTTTGTGTATGTAATGTATTCCAAGTAAGGCTTTGCTCTCAGCAGTTAAGCACATCGAGGTATTTGGTTTGAAGTCTGTTTTATGTGAGTTCAAAGTGCTTACCTCTGCATGTTAAGTAGTCTGTGCGCACGTATAGCCTCTGTTGTCGGTCCATCGCCTTGGGCTGTTAGGCAGCTCACCTAAGGCCGTCCCAGGTGACAGGGTAAAGACCACCCAAGAGGGATGGAAAAGCCTTAATTTGGCAGCAGTATGTGAATGTCAGTCCTTGTGTCATAGGGTGAAATTGTGCTTTGATGTATGGATGGAATTGTTGAGAATTTATAATGGGGTGCATATATATCTGTATGCATAGATATACGCTCACTTCATTAGTAACAAGTTTCTAGTAACAGGTTGGACCCCCCTTTTTGCCTTCAGAACTGCCTTAATTCTTTGTGGCGTAGATTCAAAAAGCTCCTGGAAATGCTCCTTGGAGATTTTGGTCTAATCTGCCGTTCCACCACATCCCAAAGGTGCTCTGTTGGATTGAGATCTGGTGACTGTGGAGGTCATTGGGAACTGTGACCTCACTGTCATGTTAAAAAAAAAAACAGTTTAACATCATTTGAGCTTTGTGAGATGGCACGTTATCCTGCTGGAAACAGCCATCAGAAGATGGGTACACTGTAGCCTTAAAAGGATGGACACGTTAAGCAGCAATCCTCGGGTAGGCTTCGGTATTTAAAGGATGCTCCATTGGTATTAAGGGGACCAAAGTGTGCCAAGAAAATATCCCCCATACCATTACTCACCACCACCAGGCTGAACTGTTGATACAAGGCAGGATACATCTATGCTTTCATGTTGTTCATACCAAATTCTGACCCTACTATATGAATTTTGCAGCAAAAATCAAAACTCATCAGACCGCGCAACGTTTTCCCAATCTTTTGTTGTCCATTTTTAGTGAGCCTATGTCAACTACAGCCTCAGTTTCCTGTTCTTAGCAAGAGTCAGGAGTTCGGAGTGGCACCCGGTGCGGTCTTCTGCTGCTGTAGCCCATCTGCTTCAAGGTTCAACATGCTGCACATTCAAAGATGCTCCTCTGCATACCTTGGTTGTAACAAGTGGTTATTAAGATTCCTTCCTATCAGCTTGAAGCAGTCTGGTCATTCTCCTCTGATCTCTGGCATCAACAAGGCTTTTTCACCTGGAGAACTGATGCTCAAATGCCAGACCGGCCCGTCTGGCACCAACAAACAAGCCATGTTCTAAGTAACTTAAATCAGCTTTCTTCTTATTTGAGCTTCAGCAGGTCCTCTTGACCATGCCTACATGCCAAAATGCGCTGAACTGCTGCAATGTGATTGTCGGTGGAATAAGTATACCCAATGAAGTGCACTGTACGACTCTTTGACCCAGCTCCAATTGGTTACTGTAACACACAATAATCAGACATTAATATTGTCTGTGATTTGGGTTGTAATGCACCCATTTTGGCAAAGGTTCCCGTCCAGATACTGTGCAGCTACAGTGGAACCACTGCAGCTCCCCAGCATATCATCTTAGATGTTGGTGTCATGCTCTAGCAGCAAAGGAGGTTTTCGATGTTTTCATTAACTTGCTGAGACAGCTAATACTTAAGCAATTAGGGCAAGTGCATATGATACGACAAACCTAACGTGAAGTGCTTCTGATTAATGATCGGTTCGGGCCTTGCTAAAGGTATGAAATACCTGATTTCCATCTGCCTAGACTACAGAGGATGTATGGCCTTGTCAAGGATAAGACCCTCCCTGTCTGTCTGCTCCACTCCACTTTCTGCTACTCATTTCTTCCATCTCTTTTCACCAGGGAGGCCTGAAATGTTTGAAGCTTTCCCTTTTTTCTTTTGGTCGTCTCTCTTGCTCTGTATGCCGAGGTCCCTGGATGTGGAGTTTTTAATTACTCCCTCCTAGCTTTGTGCATAACCAATGAAAGATTGAAGGGCACTTCCCTCTGAAAGGGACTGTTAGAATATGGGTTTTTCTAATGCTCTGGGAGAGGAATACTAATACACAAACTGAGACTTTCGAGCTTTTGTGTGTATCTGCAGTTTGTTTGTGCATGGCTAGGTACGTGTGCTCACATAACTCATATCTGTGTGTGTATTTGTGAGTGAAGTGCACCCCCTAGACAGACTGTCTGGCTGTTGTTTTGCATGTGAATCAGGGCTGGGGAGGAAAGGCATTATTAGATTGGGTGTGCAGGGCGGTGGGGGTGGGCTGGATGAAGACTGTGAGAGCAGGGAGGTTCATTGCATTGATTAGACTTCTTTAAGGGTATAACACCTGAAGGTGCCCTCAACAAACTCTGTTTAGACAGCAAAATGACTATAGGATGGCAAGGAAATCAATAGAGGATACAATAAACAAATGATTAGACTACACAAAATGTTTTGGGTACAGCTTGTGCACTCAGTGCAGTCAGCCTGTGTCCCTTTAAAGAAACAAATGAAGCCTGAACAACAAAAGAATGATTTTGGACTACATTAGTGAAAGTTGCAGTAAAACCTGAACTGAAAAAGGCTCTAAAATGAAACGCCAAGAACTCAGAGGATATGCCTTTACCTTAAATTAGACCCTGTGCAACCTTTGACCCCCACAATCTTGTGAACGTTACCTGATGTTCCACCCATCGTGGGTATTAACCACACAAAAACTGGAAAAGATCCAGCATACAGGTCAGCTCCTCTAGTGATACATTTTGTAACTCAATTCTTCTACCCATCATGGCGATCAAGCTATAAACCATTGGCAAGGATCCAGCAGCCCAGTCAGCTCCTATGGTGCCAACAATATTTTTCGTTGACAGCCCCATTTGTCGTGTGACCTTGATCACACAGTTTCAAAAATGTTATCAGTTTTTCTATCCGTCATAGTAATTATCTCCCCGAAAAGCGTGGGTATGATGGAATCATCAAAGCCGCTACTGCTGCTCCCACCAGGGCTTTAATGTTGTCTTTGCGACAGTGCAAAAATATTTGACGCGGGATTTTAAATTTTGTCACAGTGATAGACCTCCGTGAGGCCATTTTGAAAATACGGATTTTCCACGAGGTGTCATTATCTGTATTTCTTGGAAATTTTTTTTAGCCATATCTCTGTGAGTATTTATTTGATCTGCATGAAACACAAATGAAATGGATCAAGGTGTCATACATGTTCACAATGACACCATCTCACCACCTCTGCTGCTGCAAATCCTTCACGCAGACACTACAATGCAAAAACTATTTGACAAATAGGATTTGCAACCATGTTGCTTTTTCTGTAAATTTTTTCCATCTTTTAGATATTCATTTTCATGCATTTTCTTCCGCTTATCCAATTCAGGGTTGCGGAGGGCGCTGGAGCCCAGCTATCATTGGGCAAAATGTGGGGTACGCCCTGGACAGGTCGCCAGTCCGTCGCAGAGCCAACACAGGGAGACGGAAAAACATTCATGCTCACATTCTCACCTACGGTCAATTTAGACCACTGCATATCTCTAGAACTATTTGTCCAATCTGCACAAAACAGAAACCGTATTGATCGTGGTATCATATACTATCATGGTGACACCATGTCATGTCTGCCACCATTGCTGTCTGCTTTTACTGCAGCTAAACTCAGTGAACATTTTTCAGAGATATTAGGGAGTTAACATCGCTGCTGCATATTTCCGTTCTTAATAATCCGATCTGCATAAAAAAACAACAATTTGACCATGGTGTGTAACCTCATATCATGTTAAGTGAAGTTGGGTCAGGTCAGCATTCATGAAGAAACTGAGACATACCTTAGTGTTAGGGGACTGTGGGGAGCTAGTTAAGTGTACAAAAGTGTACAAAAATTGGGCTCGGACCCAGCAGCCCAGTAAGCTCCTACAATAGTAACAAGAATTTCATTAATAACTGTTTTACCTTGACCTTTGACCCCCACAATCTCACAAATGGCATCACATCTTCTACCCATCCACATCCATTCTTCTTTCCATCCTTCTACCCATTAACCACACAAAGTTTGGTAAAGATCCAGCAAACGAGTCAGCTCCCGTGGTGGTAACAAGATTTTTAGCAAGCATATAGCCGGACGACCCCAAAAAGATAATTCCCCTGTGGAGGAATTATTAATAGAATTCTGCACACCTTGAATGGAACAGGATAATTAATACGATAACATTTTTAGGAACAAGATTAGTTCAGCATTATTTCTTGTGTCCGCTCAGTGTTAATTAGTGTCAGGTGATTGATGGCAATCCAGCCCGTGGAGGTTAGAAGATGCTTATCATGTTTCTTGCTTTCTTATGGACACCCACCCTAATTGCTTTCATGAATATGTCATCACTTTTCCTTCTATTGCTCCCTCCTCGCTACTTCTCTTTTTCATTCTCAAGCTGCAGACAGCAAAGGCCTTTTGTGTGCCTTCAACAGAGTGTTATTTATTTCCCAGACCTGAATGGGGTTGAATTGTACATATGACCAGAGGTTATGAGGTATTAATATACACGGAAGAACGCGTCGGGGGCGTCGTAGGAATTTTCCCTTCAGTCAGCACTGCGTCGGTAGCTCTCGCACACGGCGGCCTGATATGTGTGAATTCATTTTCCCCAACGCGGAGCAAAACTTCAAAGGCAGGGACGGGAGTTTAGCCTCGTGGATTTGAAAGGGATGAGTCTCTAATCTGGTTAAACTTTGCTTGCTCTGTATATTTTCCCTCTGCCTCTTGGTCCACTTTAACACCCCTCCCACCTTGTGTTTTTTTTTTTCGTCTTCTAGTCATGAATACCTGTCGAGCTGCTTTCCTTTAAAGAGTGAAAGAAATGATGACTTAATGTTTTCAGCGAGTACAGCAGCGTAAACCAATCTCGGGACTTGCGTCTGCTTGTTTAGGGATTATTTTTCTTTAAGCCTGTCATCTTTCCCGCACACTGGCATATAAACTCATCCTTCCCTTTCATTCCCACCACCCTCCTTTCTCACACCATCACTGCTATAAACAGGAGGCTGTTTTCCTCTGCTTCTAGAACAAAAACTAATAATCTTGTTTCGTAACGCATAACTTGCCACCTGTTGCGGCAGGTCTTTGTGAACCTTTAATCTTTAATGCAGCTGAATAATCTAAGCCAAGCAAGTCTTTGCAGTTTCTATTTTGATTCAAATTTCAAGCAAGGGTGCAAAACATTCAGCTGAAGGTGCTAGGCGTGCTTTTGCACTCCTGTAGACCCGGTCAGGGTGTCGCATCATCTTTACGCCTTACTTTGAGGTGCATGTCACCGTTTCAGGTCGTGCCTTTGCAAGCCTTTGTGGAGCTCTTCCTTTGCATCAACCCCATGCGACAGCACCTGAAATATGCATATGTTTCCAAAGCGCTGCAGGGTGCCGTTTGAGGGTTACTTGGAGTGCTAGTGATGGCAGGCCAGAGTGCTAGAGACTTATTCCTTGAATATTTGATGGTCTTAATAAGCAGGAAAACTACAGGACTAAGCACTTTGTTGGTTTGCTCGACTCACGGTGTGTGAGAAATAATGGACGGGAGGAAAGGATGAAATATTGAAAACCGTGCGATGACTCCACAGCAAGAGGAGGAAGGTCTGTGCAGTACAACGTTGCCTTAGGTCATAAAAAAGTTACAAGGAAAGGTTATCACGGGGTTCAGATTAGAAGAACTAAAGGCAGAACACAGGAGGAAGGTTAGAAGACGAAAAAGCAAAATTTGAGGACAAAGTTCACCAATAAAACAAACCAACTGAACAAGGTACAAGCTAATACGGGTGAATAACTTTAGACTAATTTTAGACTGGTGCCAGACTGGCTCATCTGAGTGTTTTACAAACCTCCGATGTTCTGGGATTTGCAGAGAATGGTCCAAAAAAAAGAAAACATCCGGCGAGCGGCAGCTCTCTGTTCAAAAATGCTGTTGCAGGTTTTGGAGATAATGATAATGAAGAAGGTCGGTAGAAAAGAGGTAATGATGTTGATGGAGAAAATTTGTTCTTCTTTTCACCTAGAGACCACAAATAAGGCCGCATTACATGATATGTCCCAGCCTTGGAGACTGCGCTCATGGGCTACTTCGTTAGGTACACGGGAGACAATGTGCTTGACACTTAAGAGCTGCTAGGAATGCGGTAGTAACTTGTGTTTCGACCAAAATGTACAGAAGAGCACATCAAACCTTGAAGCAGTTAGGCTGCAGCAGCAGCAGCAGCAGCAGCAGCAGAAGACCACACTGGTCACCGCTCCTGTCAGCTAAGATTCCAGAAGCTAAGCAGGGTTGGAACCCCTATGAATTGGGGGCAACTGTGGCTCAGGAGGTAGAGCAGGTTGTCCACCAACAGGAAGGGCGAGGGTTCGATCCCCAGCTCCATATGTGCCAAAATGTCCTTCGGGCAAGATGCTGGACCCCAAATTGCTCCGGATGCATCCATCGGAGTGTGCGTGAAAGTCAGAATGTGTTAAAGGCTTAGAAAATGAGGTTTGTTGTAAAAAGTGCTTCGAGTGGTCAGTTAGCATAGAAATGCACTGTGCAAGTACCAGCCCATTTAGAAGATTGGTTCCTGCTGTGATATTGGGATGGTGAGGTCAGAATTTGGTGTACATAAAGGCATACATCCAGTCTGCCTTGGTTTGAGCTGTTGGTGGTTGTTTAATGGTGTGGGGGACTATTTTTTTGGCACACTTCGGGCCCCATAGTATCACATGAGCATCATCTAAGCATCCCAACCCACCTGTGTGTTGTTGCTGGCCGTGTCCATCCCTTGGTGACCACGCTGTACCCATCTTCTCATGGGTGCTTCCAGCAGGATAATAAACTGCGAAGCTCAGATCATCTAAAACTGGTGTCTTGAACATGACACATGAGTTCACTGTACTCAAATGTCCTCCGCAGTCAGCGGGTCTCAGTCCTGTAGAGCACCTTTGGGATGTGGCAGAATGGGAGATTCACATCATGGATGTCCAGCTGACAAATCTCCGTGATGCTATCATGTCAATATGAACCAAAATCTCAGAGGAATGTTCCCAGCACCTTAAAAAATCTATTTAACCACAAAGAATGAACTCATGGGGTCCTATCAGGGTGTAACTAAAGAAGTGGCTTATCTGCATTTTCTGTGAAAGCAGGAGGTAAAATGTCACAGTATGGTCAAATGAAAGGCAAAAAATATAATTTCCCAAGTAATATTTAAAAGCAAGAGGTTTCAGGAACATTTAATAAAACCATTTTACTGATTTCATTCATAACTGTTGCACGGGGGGGGGACCTGTACTCGCTCGGTTCAAGTTGGTTCAGTTTCTTTGAAGGGGGTTTTTATGAGTTGAGCTGATCCACAGTCAGTGTGTAACCTGCAGTAGATGGTAATAGGCGTGCCCCCGAGCAGAAAGCACAGAAACTAAAGCAAAACAGACTGTATCCACCAGAAATCAAGAGTGGTTTAAGTGCACACTCTACAGCACAAAAATGCAGCCATTTGTCTGCTGGTTGGGTCTGAGCGGGCCAGCTCCGATCCGAACCCAAAACCACGACACGCGCTCTCACAAACGAGCGCAGCAAATGAGGAAACTAGTTCCTGGTTCGAGGCTTCAAGTGCACGCTGAGCTGAGATCTCCGTGCGTACCAGTACACGACGAAAACCTGATGGATGCGCGGCGGACTCGCGAGTGAATGAAGATGTCAAAGGGGGGTGACTAGTCGATGGACAGGTGGATGGATGGACGCGTGGTGTGCGGATGAGGGATGGCGTTTCGTAGCTATTACTCAACAAGTTTCGGAGTCCTTGGAGTTTCTGGTGGAGTGAGTGGCTTTCGCAGTTTCCACCGCTGCCGTACCCGCAATAACGTTGCGCCCCTGGTGCCCTTGCAGTAAAGTGATGATAAATGATTCGGAGGGGAGATGAAACCTGGCGTGTTTGTGTGGGTGCGTCTTTTTGTGGTCGCTGGTGGTTGCCACAGACATCGCATGACAACGCAACATTTGTTCATGTATCGTTTTAAGTAATGCACCGGGGAAAGCGTTCATCTCTGCCTCATTCATCCGCACACTCAGGCGTGAGCTCAGCTTGATAAATGTGGCCCTTAAGTTACAATCAGTGCTTATTAGATTGAATTTTACCTTTTTGGATGTGATGCAAGAAGGAAAAAACCGAGACAAATGAATAAATAATCCTCCCTCTGAGGGGAGACTTTCTTTGCTCAGCAATAAATATTCACAGCAGGTCGCAGCCTGGCACGGCGTTGCTCTTTAATTGAAGGTGTGGATTGAGCGGACCGGGTTCCCGCGGGTTGACTCGTGTCAGCCGTCCCTTCCGCTGGGCTGTGGAAAAGCCGCCGCGGCAGTTACGGATTAGCGTCAGAGCATCGCGGCGCAGGTATTACACATTTCCGCCGGGCGCTCCCGCGACTGCTAATGACTCCTGTTGTCTTGCAGCCGTCGGAGCGCCGCTCGGCGAACGCCCGGGACGGCTGTTTTGTACCGGTGCCACTCCTAATGCCCGGGCCTCCTGACAGATCAGAGGGGGGGTGGGGTGGGAGGCTGTGTCTGGGAGTCGGAGGGGGGAGGAGGAGGCGGTTGTCAAAACAGCTCCTCGTTCCCTCCTCAGCTGCTTCCTTCCCATCTCTTCTTCTTCTTCTTCTTCTCCTTCTTCTCCACCTTGCTGCCAAAAGCTGGAAGGAGATCAAAGGAGGCCGACATGAAAGGGTTCCCTGAGATTCTGTTTTTCGCTGCCCTGTCTCCCTCCTCTCGCTCTGTTATAGATATGGAAATGCTGAATTCCAACTACAACTTCTACCCAGACTGCAGACCCTCTCTCTCTCTCTCTCTTTCTCTCTTCTTTCTCTTCTCCTATCCTCTGCCTCGTCTCACCCCTTCATCATCATCTTCGCCATCCCCTGCTCTCGCCTCTCTCCAGCAGCCCTCAGGCATCCAGGTAGATAGCAGTTGATTGGCAGCTGCTGTGACAGTCAGTGGAACCGGCTGAGAGCGGATGAGTGTCAGCCTTGCTCCAGGGGCTTAAGGCAGCAGCAGCAGCAGAGTTGTAGCTGCCTGCCGGAGAGAGAGAGAGGCCCATGAAATGAGACTCAGTCGGTTCTTCTCTTTTCCTCGCTTCTGTCAACTGAAGCAGGTAGGAGCTAAATAGGTTTTTCAAATCACTCCAGAGTTTATCCTGAGACTGGAAACTGGAACATTTCTTCAGCTCACATCCTGTAATGCGCTCGCCTTCTCTCATTCCTCTTCTCCTACCTTTGGTTTTCATATAGTGCTTTAATATAGGTTATAGTATCTTGTTATTCAGGGACTTTTTTAAAATTCTCCCCTGCCTCTCGCCTTCTCCCTCCCTCCTATCTGCTCTGAATCCTCAGCCTCAGCTGTCACGCCACTTGACAATTAGCCATGCTGTTCCCGTCTGCGCTTCATCGCTGAAAAAAAAACTTTTTCCTCCGTTTTGAAAAACTTCTGAATCCAACCCAACGCCTGCTTTACGAATTAAAAAAAAAAAACAAAAACATGAAGTCGTCTCAGTTCTAAAGAGGCTGTGACCAATTCCCAGATGGCGGGGAAGCGTTTTGTGATGGCTTTCAGTGCGCTGCCGCTTGAGCTCTGTCCCGTCAACAGCAAGAATTGCGTCAGCTTTCCCTCCGGCCGAGCGCGCCCTGTTCTCCGCAGCACAGGACAGACGGCGAGGACAGGGCGGCGCTGGAAAGAGCTCAGAAAGTGAGGAGGCTTTATTGGGTACTCCAAAGACACTTTGTACGGATGATAACCATGTAAGTCAAACAAAGGTTTGGGTCCGACTGTTTGCCAACTCCCTCTTCTGCCTTTCTCTTGTGGGTTTTGGTACGAGCAGTTCTGGCCCTTCTGGAAAGAATCATTTTGAATGTCGGAGCTGCAGCCGGATAGATAAACACACTAGTTTGGAATCAAAGGCCTTTTTTTACTTTATTACATTATATGAGTGTCATTGCTCAAGACTGAAAAAAAATGATGAAATTATGGTAACAGCCGTAGTTGTGCCAGCTGCGTTTACGTGATATGGACAAAAGTATTGGGCCACACCTCTTAAACACCGAATTCGGGTGTCACCGTCTGCCCCGTCGTCACAGGTGTATAAAATCCACCCACGCCGTCTGCCTTCGCAAGCATTTGTGAGTGAACGAGCCGTTCCAAAGAGCTCACTGAATTCAAGTGCGGCGCCGTAACCGGGATGCAAAGCAGGTCAGCTGGCGGGATTTGTTCAGACTTTCTTCGCGTGTCTCACGATCAGCTGTAAGGGGGATTTGTGCAAAGCGGAAGCGTTTGGAAACCACGGGCGACTCAGCCACAGAGCGGCGTTACCGAGTGTGTTAAATTCACCAGCGCTCTGCTGACTCAACAAAAACCGTGTACTGAGAGCTTCGTGGCATGGGTTTCCGTGGCCTAGCAGCTGCGTGCAGGCCTTATATCACCAAACACACGTTGGATGGAGTGGCGTAAAGCATGCTGCCACTGGACTCACTGGAGCGAGGGAAACCTGTTCTGTGGAGTGATGAATCGCTTCTCTATCTGGCGGTCTGATGAATGAGTCTGGTTTTGGTGAATGCCACGAGAACATGACCCGCCTGGCTGCATTGTTCCAACTGTGAAATTAGGGGTAAGAGGGATCATGGTATGTGGTTGGCCTGGCCCCCTTAGTTCCACTGATGGGGAAGCATAACGCTGCGACTTTTCAAGACAGTTTGGACAATTCTCTGCCTCCAGCTGCGTGATTCCACAGTGTTTGCGCCCGGATGGAGACCCGAGCCCCTTCCGCAATGGGAAAATTGCGTCAGGCAGGGCATCCTGCGTGAAATCTGCACCAAATTATTGATGTGACAACCACTTGGGAAAACCCAAGAGAGGAGCTGAAAGCACTTGCTGTGCTTCCAACAGTTTGGGGAAGGCCCTTTTCTGACCCAGCATGATTGTGCCCTGTTGCACAAAGCAAGGCTGGATGCTTTGGCATGGAGGAGCTTGACTGGCCCACATGGAGCCCTGATTCCAACCCCATCAAACCACCTTTGGGATGAACAAGAACAGAAATTGTGAGCCAGGCCCTCTCATCCAAGTTTGACCTCACTATTGCACTTCTGTATGATTGGACAAAAATTCCCATGGTGACACTTCCCAGAAGAGTGGAAGCCGTTATTGCTGTAAAGTGCCTATGAATTTAGAATGGGACGTCATCAAATTTTTTGTGCCAAGATGGCGGCGCGACGGTAGTGCGTGGCCACTCCGGAACCAAGGTGGTGCTTGTACCCCTGTTTGACCCGGTTTTGACACGGCATTCGGGTGTTGTGGACGCCGGCACGGTGGTGTTCGTGTTCGAAAGTTGGAGGTTCGAGGACGACCAGATGCCGTTGTAGCTCCGTCCACAGACGAGGCTAACTGGCGATCCGGCGGCGTCGTTTTTTATGACCTGCCGGGCAGCGTCCAGGAAACCAAAGTTTTTGGGTTCCTGGGGGAGTATCGTCGCGGGACTGATGCTGCGGAAGGGCAGTTTCTGGGAGCTCTGATCTCGGCTTGCTGTGTGGACCGGGCCTTCAGTCCTCGGCGTCGCCTGATGCCAGTGGCCGGGGAAGAGGACATCGCGGG
>VUQH01035212.1:13772-38772 GCA_015106775.1 Etroplus canarensis | reverse complement strand
ATTAACTGTTCCACACAAGTATAACTTACATGTTGCCTGATAATAATGTGTCATAACATGACTGTATTTTTATCAGTTGAAGGTCCGTACAGCCATGCAACTAATGATGTGAATTAAAGCTTTTTAGTAAGATAGTTGAACAATTTAACTAAACACATAGATACACATGCATTGTGCTGCAGCTATTAAAAAGGGGGAGGAACAAGAAAAAGTATTGCTGTTGTGGCAGTTATATCCAACAGGTAGCACATGTTATACTTTAAATGTAGGCAGTGTGTGCATTTTTCAGATTCAGAATCAGAATACTTTATTAATCCCCAGGGAGAAATTACTGTCAAATGTCCTTTCTTAAAGGGAATGTGACAACTTTTCATGTGAACAGGTTATTAAACAGTTTTCTTCAGCTTCCTGAATGTGAAAGATTGAATTTATCACTGATAGGAGCCAGTTGCGTGAGGCTTCATGCATCTTGCTGCTTCAAAGCAAACGCTACAGTCTTTGATCATGACATGACTAATGTTTGCCTGTACTCATGGGGTCTTTATGGGTTTCTTTAGGTTGGTCCAGATTCCTCCCAGAGTCCAACAAATTGGAAACTTTAAGTTCATGTAAAAGCTTTTGTCTGTTTAGACCTGAGATAAACTGATAATCTGTTAATCTGTGATGGAAGTTGATTGTCGCTATAAACACTGTAGTTGGCTTTTCCTTGACTATGAATGGAAAACAACAGTGTAGAATATGAACTAGAGTGTATTTATTCTTTAAGACTGGACAGATTAAACACATGTTAGTATGGCACAGCTCCAGTCAAAAGTTTGGACACAGTCATCTTTATTCATCATCTTCCACAATTTATTAAAAACAGTGAACAATCACAGCAAAACAATGTTAGCTGTGTTCTTCACTGACCTACAGTGAGCTGTTTCTCAGCCATATTAAACCAGGAAAATGTGTCTTCTGCCAAATATATACATTTTGATTCTAGTTTAATTTGCTAGTAAATAACTGTGTTGGATAAATCATTTATAGCCCAGTGAGAGGAACCACACACACTCTTAAAGCCACTCAAAGAGTGATCAAGATGATTAGAGATTTCACTTTAAAATTTCTCACTTCCAAACATCAATCTTCTTTTGGGTGTTCCTGTTAGGGGTCGCCACAGCGGATCATCTGTCTCCATCTCAGCATCTTCATTTCTGCCACCTCTACAGTAGCTCTGCTTCCTGTCTTTTTGTCAGTGCCACTGTCTCCAGACCATACATCATGGAAGGTCTCACTATCATCTTGTAAACCTTCCCTTTCATTTTTGTTGCTATCCTTCTGTCACAAAGCACCCCTGACACTCATCTCCACCCACTCCACCCTGTCTGCATTCTCTTTTTCACCTCTCTTATGCTCTATCCATTGCTTTGGATGGTTAATCTCAGGTATTTAAACTCATCCACCTTGACTACAGTACCTCTACTCCTTGCATCTTCACCATTCCACCTGCCTTGCTTTCATTCACACACATACTCTGTCTTGCTTCCCCTGACTTTCATTCCTCTTCTCTCCAGTGCATACCTCCACCTCTCCAGGCTCTCTTCCACCTCCTCCCTACTCTCACTACAGATCACAATGTGAAAACATCTGCAAACATCATGGCCCACAGAGACTCCTGCCTGACCTCATCAGTCAAACTGTCCATCACCACTGCAAACAAGAAGGGGCTCAGAGCTGATCCCTGATGTAATCCCACTCCCACCTTGAAACATCTGTCACTTCTGCTGCACACCTCACCACTGTTTCACTGTCCTCATAGATGTCCTGCACCATCATCACATACTTCTCTGCCACTCCTGGCTTCCTCATACAGTCCCACAGTTCCTCTCTTGGCATGCTATCATATGCTTTCTCTAGATCCACAAAGACACAGTGCAACTCCTTCTGACCTTCTCTATTTGTACTCTTAAAGCAAACATTGCATTTGTTGTACTCTTTCTTGACATTAAGTCATACTGCTGCTCACTGATCATCATCTCTTTTCTTAACACCACATTCTTAACAACTTCAAGAACTCTTTCCCATATCTTAATGGTATCCCTCATCAACTTGATTCCTCTGTAGTTACCGCAGCTCCATACCTCACCCTTATTCTTGAATATTGGAACTAGTGCACTACTCCTCTATTCATCGGGAATTATCTCATTCTCCAAGATTGTGTTAAACAATCTGATTAAAAAGTCTACTGCCCTCTCTCCTAGACATCTCCATACCTACACAGGTATGTCATCTGGTATGCCACTCTTCATAGCTGCCCTCACTTCCTCCTTACTAATACTCTGCACTTTCTGATTCACTATCTTGACTGGGGAAACTGGGATCCTTTAACATCTGCAATAAACTCCTGGTCATGTTCTACCAGTCAGTAATTGACAGCGTCCTCTTCAATGCAGTGGTGTGCTGGGGCGGCAGCATTAAGAAGAGAGAAGCCAACAGACTGGACAAGCTGGTGAGGAAAGCAGGTTCTGTGGCTGGTACATAGCTGGAATCCTTAACATCAGTTGCAGAGAAAAGGACACTGAACAAGCTGATGCCCATCATGGACAATGATCAACACCCACTGCACACCATATTCACCAGGCAGAGACAGGTTAAGGAAGTCCTTTGTATTCAGCTCTTCAATTCAGCACAGAGGTGAAACTGAGTACTGGGCATAACGCTGCCACCTAACAACTATGCCCTTACCCTTCTAAATCTACTTTTATATTTTACCTTTAATGTAAGAGGTATACAGTATTTACTGTATAGGTTGCCTGTATTTGTGTAAGTCTATCTATCTATCTATCTATCTATCTTACATTTGTCTCAGATAATGAGAAGCATCCATGGCCTTAGGTGTGTCCAAACTTTTGACTGGTACTGTAAGTAATCCTCAAACTAGTGTAAACTAGCCCCAAAATAAGGGTTAAGATTTAGCCACACCTAAGTATGAGAGGGCCTGTAGTGTAGTGTGGCAGCCCAGTTGAAGCAATCACATGGACTATGGATAGGTTTGCACCAGAGGGTGCAAAGACTGTTAGGTGTTAAGTCACCAGTGTTTTAATCATTATTGCAGTCCTGTTGTGTTTTGTCCCTAATTGTTGTACATGTGAGATGTAGTTTTCAGTGTTTTTTATGGCTGTCATCAGTGCTGAGTTTATCTATAACAGGCCACCTTGACCGAGGCTATATCCTAGCAAGAAATATTTTGCTCTAAAAATGTTCTAAGAAAATTACAATTCAGTATTGTAGTAAAGCAAGTTTTAATTTTTGGTAACAAACATTATTTTTAGTGGCATTTTTTAAATGAGTAGAGCCCATCTCAGCTGACTTTAGGAAAGAGGTGGGGTATACTAAAAACAGACTGCCAGTCTATCACAGGGATGATGCAAAGAGACATACAATCATTTACACCCACATTCACACCAACCTAGAATCAGCTAACAAGCTGTTATGTCAACACAAACCTCAATACCATACTGAAAGTGGTTTCAGAATGCTGTGTTTTTTCAATATCATCATGTAAAATGGTGAGAATGTTTTACAAAAAAGCATTTTCTAACTTGTACCTCAACAGCATGCTCAACGACCTTCTCCAGTGTTGTGAAAGCATTCCCTGCTGGCTGGAATGGTGATTAGAAATGACTGGTCACTGCTGACAATCATAGGATGAAAGCAAATATATATGAATTTAGTGTTCTTTCAGCTAGACAGTGCAGGTACCTTGGAATGGGTTTCTGCCTCTGGACTTCTCCTTTTGTACAAGCTTTTCACAGCATTCATTACACCACATGAGTCACATGTGAAAGGTGTGGTGATGTTTAATAGAAAGTAATTTGTTGAATACTTAACTGCGTATGTCCTTTTTAAGATATGGACAGTATATCAGTGATTAGTAGGTAAAATTTCTCAATCGGAACACAAAGTAATATACCACCTTGAGCGGTTCCACTACAGTATATCACAGCATTTATTCTGCAGACAGAACTAGTTTTCAAGGGAAAACACCGAAGTGCAGTTGTTGAGATCTGGAGGCAGTACAGTGATGAGGGTGACTGTTCTGCTGTAAAGCATTTGTGTTTCTTTGAATGTTTATGAGGATAAGAGCCTTCAGGTTTACCATGCCATTCTAAAAAGTGGCACAAAGCAGAAAGCTTATGTGGGCTATGAAGAATGGTGTGTACAAGCCTATCTTTAAAACTAGAAACATTACAGTCTCTGACCACAATGCTGGAACTTTTCTAGGGCAGAAATTAGTTGTGTAGTGTCTTATAGAAGGCTTAATCACTACTTGCTTCTTGCAAAGGTGTAAAGATTTGTTGGCAGATAGTAGTGAATTAAAGTTGTTGTTTAACTTAAACCTTTTACAGCTCTGTCATTTATTTACTTGTGAACACATGCACTCATTTTTTTCCCCTGCGTTCACTTCTCCAATTTCTGCTTTCTGAGTATCTGTCAGGGCTCATACCTGTCACCCTCACGCTTTTATACAGAGGGAGATTCTAGGACATGGCAGGAAGAAAACCTACAGGTGTGCTTGTTCTTTATATTGCATACCTTTTTTGTTGTACTACTCTTTGCTTGGTGAGAAATTGTTTTTTTTTCCATGACTTATGATAATTCAAAACTTGACTTTAATAAATTTGTAAATCAATAACAACCTTTACCTTTTTGTTTTATAACATTTAGCCTGCAGCAAAGTTATCAGGTAAGTTTTTACAAAAAGTCACAGACTACCTTAATTATTGTAACTTTTTTGGTCATTTTAATCTTAACTTCATGTTTGTTTTAATATAGACTATGATGTGGATGGTGGGCGGGACCTTGACATTTTTGATATCAATGAAGGTATGTAAAAAAATAAGAACAGTTTTCTTCTTCACTTCCCCATGTATTTTATTCGGTAGACTTTTAAACTAACTTTATTTGTGCTTGGCTCTCATCAGAGGCAGGGCTGAACCTTGTTGAGGGGGACATTGTGCTTGATGAGGTAATTTTAATTTAACTTTGTTCTTCACCAGCACAACTAAAATTAATGGATGAAAGTTCAGTCTTGATTCAATATGTTTTACTTTTTTTTAAATGGCCATGGCAGAGGCAAACTCGAAATTCTATAATAGGGGATGAGTACAAGTGGCCCAAGACTATCCCATACTACATGGAAGATGATTTAGGTAAGAGTGCCTGTTATACAATTAGAAAGTGCCCAAAAGCTATATAATTTCATGTGGGTCTCAGGAGTACATGTACACCATTTTTGTCAGTATTGTGCTTACATAAGTCGGTCTTTAACTTTGAGACTTTGAGGTGACTCTTTTCAACAGTCTTTTCAGATTATGTAATATTGCAATATTCAAATACTCAAATCCAACATTAAAGTGCTATTTATAGGTTATTGCTTCAATAGTAATGATAATAATGAGATTTTAAAAAATAGTAGTGAAGGGGTAGTAGTGACAGGGATTACTTTCAGTTTTGGAACTTTTGCACTTCCACGTCCTTTACACCTCATTGTTGCCATTATTGTCATTGTTGTTGATGTTGTTAATTTATTTGGTTGTTTTTTTGAATGAAGAGCTTACGCTTAATGGACAAAAGGATTGGGCCACACCTCTTAATCACTGAATTCTGGTGACTTGTTCAGTCCCATTGCCACAGGTGTATAAAATGAAGGACCTTGCACCATGCATTCCGGTTTTACAAGAATCTGTGAAAGAATGGGTCATTTTAGGAGCTTGCTGCATTTGAGTGTGGTACAATAATAGGATGCCACCTTTAAAACAAGTCAGTTTGTGAAATTTCTTCCCTCCTAGTTATTCCACAACTGTAAGTGATTTGCAAAGTAGGAGCATTTTAGTAATCACAGTAACTCAGCCACAAAGTAGCAGACCACATAAATTTACTGCTGAGTACCGAATGCATAGTGAGTAAAAGTCGCAAAGTTGCTCTACTGACTAAATTACTGCAGAGTTCCAAACCTTCTCTGGAATTAATCTCAGCTCAAAATTGTGCATGGGGAGTTTTATGGCATGGGTTTCCATGGCCAGTCAGTGACATGCAAGCCTCATATGACTGAGCTCAATGCCAAGTGTTGAATGTAAGTGTAAAGCAATCTCCTACTGTACTCTCGAAAAGTGTAAATGTGTTCTGTGAAGTGCTGAAACAAACTTCTCTATTTGGCAGTTTGATTGATAAGTTCGGGTTTGGAGAATGCCAAAATGTTATCTGCCTGACTGCATTGTGCCAGCTGTAAAGTTTGGTGGAGTAGGGATAGTGCTATGCAGTTGTTTTTCTGGGGCTGGCTTGGGCCTTTTACTTCCAGTGAAGGGAAATCTTAAAGCTTCAGCTTACCAAGAAATTTTGGACAATTCTGTGCTTCCAACTTTGTGGGAATAGTTTAGTGAAGGCTCTTTTCTGTTCCAGTATGACTGCACATCAGTGCACAAAGCAAGGTCCATAAAGGCATTGTTCGATTAGTTTGGTGTGGAAGAGTTTGACTGGCCCACACAGAGCCCTGACCTCAACCCACCCAACACCTCTGAGATGAACTAGAATGGGAATTGTTCAGCATCAATGTCTGACTTCACAAATGCTCTTCTGGATGAATGGGCAAATATTCCCATAGACACACAGAAAGCCTTCCTAGTGGAAGCTGCTCTAGCTGCAAAGGGAGGACCAGTTCCATTTTAATGCTTTTGGATTTAGGGTGGGATGTCACAAAAGCTCCTTTAGGAGTAATCTGTGGGTGGCCCAAAACTTTTGTCTTTGTGTCGAAAAACTTCTTTCACCAGTGGTGGAAATATTTCATTCCGCTGCAATAACACATGCATATAACATATTAGTAAATTTTCATCATTGACTATTTTTTAATATAATTAAAATGACAATGATGAAAATTTACTAATAACTTTGTATCTTGGAAGAAAAAAATATCCATGATTCAGAGATGCTTTAGACCAACATGGGGTTTCATACTTTATATTTGATGCTCAACTATTCATAGTTGAATCAGTGAGTCAGACATCAGCTTTATGGAAGTGAATACAGTGTAGTGTAGTACCTGGTTTAATTCCAGGTGAGGACACAAGCCCCTTCCACCATGGAGGGTTGTGTCAGGAAGGGCATCCCGCATGAAACCTCTGCCAAATTACCTCTGTGTATTAATCCACTGTGGCGACCTCTTGGAGAGAATACAAAGTAGCAGTCGAAGGGACTTAATCACGAGCCTTGGCAAATAGTTCAGCAGGGCCTTACAATGTCTTATGGGCATTCTTAAAAAAAGGTATTATGAAGACATACTTTTTCAGCTATAAAACAAATTAATTATTATCTTTCTACAGAGATCAATGCAAAAGGTGTGATTCATAAGGCCTTTGAGCAGTACAGGCTCAAGACCTGTATTGACTTCAAGCCTTGGAGTGGAGAAGCAAACTATATATCCATCTTTAAAGGGAGCGGGTAAGGCAAGAAGACCTTTTAGAAGGATTACACACACACACACACACACATACACATATATATATATATATATATATATATATATATATATATATGTGTGTGTGTGTGTGTGTGTGTGTGTGTGTGTGTGTGTGTGTGTATTTTATGATAACAAGAAAGTGTGATAAGACATTATAGATTCAGTCTGATGTTCACAAGATTCTAATTTTCCTTCCAAAAGCTGTTTCTCTTCTGTCGGCAACCGACGAGTTGGGAAGCAGAGATTGTCTATAGGGACGAACTGTGATCGCATCGCCACCATTGAACATGAGTTCCTTCATGCGCTGGGTTTCTGGCACGAGCAGTCCAGGGCAGACCGTGATGATTATGTTGAAATCATGTGGGACCGCATTTCAGAGGGTACTGACACTCAGTGTTGTTCAGCTCAACAAACTACAGTGATTAAAAAAACGCCCATTCATGCTCTCATAAAGCAGTTTCTTCCTTTATGGGATGCCTTCTTTATGACTTCTATGAATATTATTACTGTGAGATTGAGAAGTTGTGTAAAAAGTTTTTAGACATTGCACTGATACTAGCTTTTCATAACAATGTAATTCTACTGAAACAGAACAATCATGTCAGTCCTAGTAGTGTTCAAGAAGTTTGTTATGAGGAACTTGAGAAAAAGTAGTTGTATTGTTCTCCTGACTGTGCAATTTCAAAAAGATAAGCAAAAGACATTATCAATACCCATGCTCCTTAAATTGTGACTGTCACCCATGTATTTTTGAAGATTGTGATTAAAGTACAGAGTACTTTGATATGTCAGCAATCTTTTGTCAAAGTTTTTACATCTGTTGATAAGCAGCTTTTATGAGCAATGTAATTTGGATGAATGAGTAATATAATGTGATAATGGATGAAACTGCACTGACGCCTGTATTTATATCTGATGTGCAGGCAGAGAACACAACTTCAACACCTATGATGACACCACCTCCAGTTCTTTGGGCGTACCCTATGACTATGGTTCCATGATGCACTACAGTAAAAATGCTTTTCAAAATGGCACTGAGCCCACCATCGTCACCAAGATCCATGCTTTCAGTGATGTCATTGGCCAGCGTATGGAGTTCAGTGACAGTGACCTGCTCAAGCTGAACCGCCTCTATAGCTGCAGTAAGATTCAACAGCTAGCGCTTAAGTTGTATTTTAGTTTTTAGTTTCTTTAATAAATAAGTCACCCTGTCCTGAACCTTGCTGTATTGTTTCATTACATTACATTAATTCCATTGTATAATGTTGTCAATAAGACGGCTCATCTCTTGATTTTTTTATATTCTATTTTATTGCAGTTCAAAGTACTCCTACACTTTTTTATGTCGGTTAATGAAATGTGTTCTATAGCTCAAGGGTCTACCTTCCTGGACTCATGCGACTTTGAACGTGAAAACATCTGTGGCATGACACAGGGACAAGGGGATCAGGCAGATTGGGTCAGGGTTGCAAAAGCTGCTGGAGGACCTGACACTGACTACTCCAACATGGGCAAATGCACTGGTGAGAATGGATCTTGGAGCAAGTCTATATTAAAGGATAGGTTCACATTTTTACAGTTCTGTCGTAAAATGGTATTCACATGCCTGTTTGTATACTGAATGACTCATTGGTCCTTGTGATTATTCCTTCTCTACATAGCTATCTTTTAATTTTATTTTAGTCATGGATTGGCTAATAGTATTTCTTCTTACCATCAAGTACGCAAAAATGCTTAGATACTGACTTATCAATTAAGTGACATTTTTATCTTTAGGCTCTGGGTATTTTATGCACTTCAGCACGGGCACAGCCAACACTGGGGACACAGCTCTACTGGAAAGCAGACTTCTTTATCCCAAAAGAGGTTACCAATGTCTGCAGTTCTTTTATTACAACAGTGCTGGCCCCACCGACACACTGAAGGTCTATGTCAGAGAGTATGACACAGCTAACCCCAATGGAAAACTGCGCTTTATAAAGACCATAGATGGTGACTTTTTCTAAAATCTTATTTCTGTTCACACTCTATTATCAGCATATTCCCAGTGAAATGTAAGCAATATGCACTTGCTGTTGAATAAATTTAATGCATTATCTTGTGTTGCAACAGGGTCCCCTCAGGAGCTTTGGCAACTACACCATGTGAGTCTAGATGTAAAAACAAAATTTCGTGTAGTCTTTGAAGGAACCAAAGTGGGCTCTGGGCCCTCATCAGGAGGACTGTCCCTGGATGACATCAACCTTTCTGAGACCACCTGCCCAGAGTTTATATGGAGGGTTAAAAACTTCAGCCACATTATGGAAAACACCCCAACAAACACACCTATCTATAGCCCCCCATTCACCTCTAAAGAGGGTTATACCTTCCAAATGGAGCTGTACCCCAGTGGTAAAGAGGGCTACCCAGGTGAGCTGTCAGCCTATGCTCATCTGGTGGCCCGTGAAGGGGACACAGGACATAAATGGCCATGTCCTTGGAAACAGATAACCATGATGTTAATGGACCAGCACCCACACATCCAAAAGCGCATGTCCAACCAGCGTAGTGTCACCACTGACCCCAACATGAAGGCAACAGGTGCAGTTATTTAACTTTTTTCAAAAAGATTCACAGAAATTGTTTGGAAATTACAAACAAATCATGAAATCACAACTTTTTCTGGAATAAAATATTTACCCTTTTAACCTTCTTTTCAACAGACTCTGACCTTTTTTTCTGGGATGATCCTCGTAAGGTTGGCATTGAGGTCACAGATATAGATGGATCCAAGTACTTCCGAGGGCCAGGCGCTGGAACTGCAGTGTATCTCACCCATCTCAGGGCTCAAAGCAGGGATTTTATCAAAGGAGGAGATGCCATCTTCCTCCTCACCATGGAAGGTAATAGAAATATTCTGTCTAATTAAAATATATAAATAAGAAAAGAAAGCTATTACCCAAATTATTTGTGTTAGCCTTAAAAAAAAGATAAAACCACATCTATTCTGTCACATATTATCAGTTACATCATACTCTTCTATGCTACTTGTGCAGTAAGGATAAGCGGGACTAAATATTTTAGCATGCATAATTACACCCATGATTTATATACCCTCTGGTCAGTCATTTGTTACTAGAGTTATTCAAATTCAGTCAATTAGCTCATTCACTTAGAGCCACTAAACTACTGTCTCATTTGCTCTCCTTCTTCAGATGTTTCCCATTTAACAGTGACCCAGCCCGTGCCTTCTACAACTCCACAACCGCTCACCAATGCAACTTCTGATGTCTGCCACAATGGGTATTGTCAGAATGGTGTCTGTGTTGTCGATGAAGGCAAAGCTGCTTGCAGGTGAGCACTTTTGACTGTACCTACTACACAGAGTATGCAATAAGTAAGAGCTTTCCCTAACCCCCGACTACAGCACAAATAAATGTCTGACTGAAATGTTGCATCAAAGGCACTTCAGTGGTATATCTAGATGTTGTCCATTGCTGGGAAAAACTGATTAATTTTTTTCTTAAATATTTCATTTCATTTACTTATGTGATAGCATGGCATACTGCTCAAAATCTTTTCAAAAAAGATGCTTTATGGCCCACTGAGGAGTACTACTTCAAACTTTCTATTAGTACAACTATCTATCCATATTCAAATGATCCACTGGTTTCGTGTTGGCTATCCAACTCCAAGTTGTTTTCACTGCAGTTTATCAGAGGTCTGACTTTTAAAAATATTGAGCAATCCAACTTTTAAAATCTTCTGTGGTTGCAATTAAGTTGTGTACTATTTTTAATCATTATTACATGACACAACTAATGTCTTTTTGTTTAATACAAAGCATCTAGCAGTCAGTAAGCTCGTGGTAAAGGACAATGACTGGAAACAAGCGTTAGCCTACCTTTGTTCTATGGTAATGAAACCCTACCAGCGCTTAAGAAACGTATTTATATAAATTTTATTCAACCTCTCATATCGTGTTTTATCTTACAGTGAACTAATTAAGTGCAGTCAGTAAACACAGTAACAGTTCAGCAGTGCAACTAAAAAGAGGTACTGGTGCTGCTCCTGTACTACAGCCAACCAACCTTTGCCTGCAGAAGATATATCTACCTGCAACACCTCAAATAAATAAATTTTAAAAAGCATGCCAGACTGCAAGTCTGATATAGTTTGCTTGGTGGAACCATTTCTTGGCTGTGCCCAGAAATATTTTGTTACCTTTGGACAGAGCTAAGAAAAATGTTTCCTCTGATTTCCATTGTGAAGCAATACCTGTTGATTCTAGCAACATTAACCATATGGTTGTGAGAGTGGTGTCAGTTTAATCTAACTATACCACCATGAACATCTAAATGGTCTTTATAAATAGTGGGAAAACTTTCAAGTCTGATTTCTTTTTCTCATGTTCATCTTTTTCCTCTGGTGTCCAGGTGTGAGGTGGGTGATGACTGGTGGTACTACGGGGACAGATGCCAGTACAGGGGGTCCATCATGGATAAAACCACCCTCGCACTTGCCTCTTCTCTGTCTGTACTGGGAGTAATGTTAGTAATTACAGTAGTCAGTGTCATCTGCGTAAAGAAAAAGTATAAAAAACGCATCAAAAATAACGGTCTGGTCATGGCAAACATGCAAGCCAATGAGAAACCTTAGGAGACTCTAAACTTTCCTGTCACAACTTGGTGAAGAGAAGAACATACCAAAAAAACGAAAATGTTGCAAGTGATTTTTTTTCCTATAGACTGTATAAACCAAGCTTTGGAAATATAGAAATAAGGCTTTTATGTTCATACTAGATTTAAACATTATATAATATTGCCTCCTGCTGGTCATTTGTGGAAAAAACACTGGATGTATCATCACTATGCCAAATAAATTATTTAAAAATTGTATGCTATTTTCATCGAATAAAAAAAATCATTTAATTTCTTAAAAAACAGTCCTAGACAACACGACATATATTCACAAATTTAAAATTTATTATACCAAAGACAGGAACATTGGTGTTGTTTCTTTTCCATGTGGATATATTTGTTTGTATTACTGAACTTGACACAGTCATGCCGGTGATAACAGTTACTGTAGGAGGGAGGTGGGACTAATATTAACTGTGAGTGTCCATGTATGTGTGTTTGTGTGTATGTCTGCATGTATGTGTGTGCATGCAAAGATCTGCTACTAGTGTTCAATAGATATAGTGATGACTACATGACATCACAATCAAAGTGGAGCAAACCAGAGCAACTTAGTGTAGTTATACTGTATGGAATGTTGGGATTTCTGACCTGCAATTGGACATTTACATTGTGTTTGTGTGTGTCCACATGTGCGTGTCTGTGTGTATGTGTCATATTTGTGGGTTTACACTGTAAGATAAAGGGGAGAGGAAGGGTGGCACCTCCATAACGGCAAACAACACATCCTCCCCACCACTAAAACCTTCACCGACATACAGGTACACAGTTCCTTTAAAAGCATCAGTATACAACATTTCTCTTATTTACAATAATTGGAAAAAAAAAATCACCATTTCTCTCAGAGAAGATTAGTAAAAGTGACTGAGTCACCATTAAGAGTATGCAACTCCTAGGAGTTAGTATTGCAAATTTCTACAAAAAATTTCTATGCCATTTTACAGGCTAAGAGACATGATTTACTGAAGAAATACAGTATTGTAAGTGCCCTATCTACAACAGTTAGGTGTGGTATTAATGGTGTACCATTCAACATAATTCACTGATAATAAAAAGATTATGTGTCTCTGCATTTAAAAAGTTCTTTCAGAAACTTCACTGCTTTCACATTAAAAGATATGGTAAGTTCTTACAAAACAAACAAACAAACCATTGAATTGTTATTCATATTAACAAGTGTTGTGGCAAGCTAATGCTATTGCAAAGAGTCTAGTGTTGATTACATACTTAGCTGGTTGTCTAATGTAAAAATAATGTTCCACAGTCTGTGAGAAGGGCACAACCATGGACACTAGGAGCTGTGTCCACAAGCTATTCAAGAGGATTGAGTATCATTAAAGGGCTGATTTGCTTGTTTTATTCTAAAAGTGGAGCACATTACAGTGCATGTTTCTCCAATGACAGGGCTGGGTAGAGAAGAGAGGCTATTGAGAAAAAGCTTGATGAAACTTTTTAATGTGCATTTCACAGCCTCTTGAGGAATCTCGTTTGTTTGTGTCCATATTATAGGAATCAGACCAGTTCAGTTAATGTTAAGAGGTTGAAGTTGGTGGTGGTGCTGCTGTTCAGAGAGGGGTGTCATAGTAATCTGTGGGTTGATCAGTCCCAGGTGGCTTCTGCTGTTTCTGCTGATGCTGCTTCATAATTTCCTTCACCTCCTCCTCCAGCTCAGGTGGGATGATAAACTGGTCATCTGGGTCAGGCTGAGCTGGAGCTGTAAAGTAACCCCCGGATTTTTTAGAGGGAGCATCAGCAGCCACCTCAATAAGGTTGTGACTCTTTTCCTGGCGTGCCACAGATCCATTAACCCTTCTCTTGCCTGCCAACTTTCCTCCATCCCCGTATCCCACGCCGACTCCTTGCCACAATTCGTCCCTTTCTAGGCCGTTCTCAACCTCCCCATTGCTCACATCAACCCCTTCGTCTAGGGGCTCTGGGGTGCACGGTGGTGGAGGAGGTGGGGGAAGTGTAAGCAGGTTGCGTTCCTGACTGGAAGATGAGGGTACCAGTGCTTGGGGTGATGAGGACAGAGAGGACTCTGCTTTTAGGCAGTGAACATCTGCCTCTACTTCCACACGGCTCCCATTTGAGAAAACCCCAGCAATGGGCTCTTCATCCTCACTGTCCAGCCCATTGTCAGACAATGCGCTGGAGAAGGTGGCACTAGACAGCTGTCTCTGAAAGGAGTGTGCTAAGCAAGCAGGGTGGAGGGCACAGCAGCTTCGGGCAGAAGGCAGCTCTGAACCTGGGAACAGATAGTGGCAGGGCTGGGTACTTGTGTGGGCCTGCTGGTGCTGTAAAGGCAGCAAGTGGGCCTGATGGTGCAGGTGGAGGTGAGGATGGTGGGGCTGCTCCTGTAGTAGCACCAAGGAGCTCTGTGGAGGCTCATCAGATGAGGCTGTGGAGCCCACTTCACTGCTCATCTCACTGGTACTGATCTCACTGCTGATTTCACTGCAGGAGGAAGGAGGCACAGGAAGAGAGCCATCTGAGGGTCTCTCCTTGATGGCAGAGGATGATGGAGGATAGGAGCCCAAGCCAGGACTGGGGGGTGGCTGTGGAGGGTCAGAACAACAGCAGGAACAGCAGTCTTCACTCACACTGAGCTGTACCACAACGGCACTGAGGCTGTCGGTGCAGCCGTAGCCTTGTGCAAGAGTGCAAAGCTTTTTAGCAGCGGCCAGGCCATCAGGGACATTTCGAACCGCCTCCACAGCTTCTGTGGGGGAGACAGCATCCCACAGGCCACGGCTACCTAGAATGAAGAACTCATCCTGAGGGGTAAGAGTGACTGTCTGCACATATGGACAAGGGATGACTGAAGGGTACAGGAAGGAGTAGCCCATGATTCGTGTAGAATCGGTCACACCATTCACCTTGTTGTCCTATGGAAAGAGAGTACAGAAATCAACACAGTGTCCATGCAGCGTACATGTAATACTACATTTGCATTTCTGCTTGTTTCTTCAAGGATCTCTACCTCAGTGATAATAGCCCTGTGCTGCCTGATCCTGCGATATTCCTCCTCTAGCCCAACATTGTGAAGCAGTGACAAGGACAATGGCTTGCCATCGCGGCACAGAATGGCTTGGCACTTTCCCACATTAGCAGCTGTGAGGGTGAAGCAGCCACCAGGGTCAGTGGGGTCATGGCGAATGTGACAGAGAGCTGCCGAGCCACCCAGTTTCTGTCCTGCAGTTCCAAGCTTTCTGCAGGTGGTGGAAGAATGAAGGATGGAAAGAAAGGATTAAGATCATGAGTTGTGAAAGAAATGAGGAATTTGTAACATACAATGAAGAAGACGTATAAAATCTTTTTATATACCTTTGCATAACGAGGAAGGTGTTGGTCATATAGTCCTCTTCGCTCTTCGTCTTGTGTAGTTCTTCAGCCAGCACATCATTCATTGTGCATTGCAGAAGGTAGGGCACTTCAACATTCCTGTCTCCATCGAAGACACCATACAGAGCTTCACGACTCCCACAGAAACTGTTTACTGAAAGGGCTGCAACACAGAGTCTGAAAAGAAAAAGGGATGTGCTCTGTAAGGAAAGAATGAGGTTTCGAAGACAACAACTCCCCTGTTCAAATAGTTATGATGTTACTCCAAATACTAATAACCAAGGAAAGAATGTCTTGTATGATTTGTACAACTGTAAAGCAGAACCTCTGTCATTATAGCAGAATCAAATATTTAATTGGCAATGTAGCCCATGGAGAGATGCTTTGACATGTGTATTTCCATATATTGACTTATGTTTTGAGCATGCATATTTCCCTGATTTAGTCACATGGCTTTAACGATGTGCATTCTCAAGAGGTTTGGATTAGTGAGGCTTCAATGGATGCTTGGGATGGTAGTTGTCGTTTCATCATTGATTGAATTGTACCTACTTGTTCTTGACGCCTGAGGCCTCTGTGTAACCATGACTCCACACAGCAGGCCCACCAGACGCCTCACTCGATGAAAAGGTGGGGGGTGGATCAATACGGAAGCAGCGAATATTACTAAAAAACAAGAAACATGAACAAGATCAAATCCACTGTATCACACTGATGCATAAAGAGACATAATCCACTGAAAACGTGTTTTTAAAATAGTGAACACAAAAAACTAAATCAGAGTTGATGCTGATCCCACACTAGCACAGCTACTAGGAACTGTATAAACCATAAAGCACTGCAGGATAAAAGGCCTACTTAAGCTGCTCAAGGGTCTTGTGGTCCAGATTTAGGCGAGGGTTTCCAGTGAGGTCCAGCTCCTGAAGCTTTGGAGGCAGATTCTCTGGCAGAGTGATCTCAGTCAGCTCATTACAGCTTAGATCCACACACTGACAACAGCCAAGAAAAGATGTCAATACTCACAAAAATGCATATGCATTACAGGCTTAAGGACTCACAGAGATATGTTATCGCTACTGGCTTACTTTCATCTCCATCAGCTGCATCACCTCAGGAAAGACTTCAATGGCGTTGGAGTGGGCAATGAGTGTATGCATTCGTCGGCAGTTCATAATGGTGGTGGGGATCGTCTTCAACATGTTTCCACTCAAGTCCACCTCCTCCAGCTCCTCCAACTTAGCCATTTTACTGAAGGATAAGGGAAAGGAATAGGTGAAGTGAAATAGTGCTAGAACAATCAGTTGCTTAGTCAAAAGACAGAAAACTTCATAGTAAAAATGGCGAATTGATGCTTGGCATGGATGAATACAAGTTTGAAAGTGAAGATAGCCCACTTGAACAAAAACAAAACAAAACATGGAACCTAAAATCAAATATTTTCTTGTTTAATTTCCACTTTGCATCTGTTGCTGTGCCTTCCTCTTCTCTCAGCCTGACAGACTAGATAAGTATGACTTGTAACTTTTAACTGTTCATTTTAAACCTTAACTACATTACTGCATTTCTTACCTAATGAAGTTTAAGTCTGTATGTAGACTAGCAGCAAGAGTATTTAAAATCCAGAATTTAATTTAAAATCCTTCTACTCACATACAAAGTCTTTAACAACCATGCAACTAGTATCAGTTTTTGTTTAGTGGAGTACATACAAAGGGTAGAATGGTTGTTAGCATAGACTCTTTGATCAGGAAGGTCCAGCCTTTGAATCCACTGACAGAAAGAACACACAGATGTGTATATGTGTTTAACTGCATTAGGTTTGTTTTGTGCATGAACTGTGACCTCATGTATGAAGGGAAATCTGTATTGTGACAGTAAGTCAGTTAGGAATCACTGATTTCTTATTTATCAAGAAAAAATTACAAATATTCACTGCTTCCAAGACCCCAAATTTAAAGATCCTTTCTCTTTAAGTTACTGTAAACTGTATGTCTGAGTTTTGAACTGCTTGGCCATCAAAATACCATTGGGTTCTCAGTTTTATGATTTTATGGAAAAAAAATTATGATTAAAAAGGTTAATTGAAAGGAAAAGGTATATATATGACAGAGAATAAGGAAAAGCATAATAGGTCCTCTTTAGGTTTGATTTCTTTACCTGGCTGGGAAGGTCTGGAGATGGTTGTAGGCCATGTGCAAAACTCGTAGGTGTGTGTGACCTGTGAGCATGGGTACACACTTGTCTGTCAGTCGGTTATTTGTCAGGTAGAGTTCCTGCAGGATGCTGTGGCTTTCCTCTGACAGAGTGGATGGTGGCAGGTGCTCCAGCTTATTGGCTGATGCATTTACACATCGTAAGCTGAAAGGGAAAAAATACATATTTTGTTCTCCTTATGGCAGGGACAGAGAACACTGAAATGATTCACTTTAACTACAACTACTTTATAAATTCTTACTTCCCTTAGCCCACTTTAAACATTTCCTTTTTCAACAGCTTGACTGTTTATTTCTTTTGGTATTTTCTGCCTGTCATCCATGTCCTTGGTCGTATAATCCTAATTAGAATTTCTATATTTTGTCTTTATATACCTACATTACCTCTACACTTAATCTTCTTGTCAGTTGTCATGTGAATAGTTAAAGAATGTAAAAAAAAAAAAAAAAATACACTTCCAGACGATAATGAATTCTACCTGTCAGATTTGAGGAACAGGTTGCAGGGTAACTCAACCAGTTGATTGTGCTGTATGTCCAAAACCTCCAGCAGAGGGCGCTCAACTCTTTCTGGCAGCTTCTGCAACTGGTTATGTCCAGCACTCAGCTTCCTCAGACTGTTGCTGCATAACAACCTGCAGCAAGAGGAATACACAGATGGTTAGGTCACTGCTAAAAGATTAAAGATAGACATACAGACCCTTCTAAAACCAAGTTTTTGTATAGATAGGTGGACATATAGAGCAACAGACATATGGACAGACAGGTAATTTGACACCTGACTTTCCCACATATCTCAAGAATGACAGGACCGTAGCTGAGGAAGCCTGAAACAGTCTTAGATATGAGAATATTACAGAGGGATGCTGAGACTACGGATGAGGATGGAAAATCAGAAAACAGCAGTGCCTTTAATGGAGCCTGCAGCTGAGATTCATCATCTTGACGCTTATTGGGTAAAATATAAATCTACAGACAATGAGGGGGCCAAAGGTAGATAGAGAAAGGGAGAAAAACAAAATGAGTGGAGCAGGCGCAGCAAGTTTGACAGAGTCGATGCATGACACAGAAAGGAAGAGGTGCATCTGAACTGACCTTCTAAAAGGCTATATAAAGGGAAAGTGAATGGATAGAAGCTGTAGAGGTTATAGGCTATCTATGTGATTTATGATGCACTATGGGGGATAAATGACTAGCTGGCAAAGGGCAGGGAGAATAATGCAACATTGTACACCATTTACAGGTTTTGCTGTGAGAGAGACTCACCGTGCTGGTAGCTCAGTGATGAGGTTGTGGCTCACATCCAGGACTTCCAGTTTCTTAGCTTCACACAACCAGTCTGGTAAGGACTCCATATGGTTCCTAAGGGGAGAGCAGGAGAAATGATGATAAATAATAGCAGTGTGCGAAGTGAGTGTATACACACACATACATTCAACTTTAGTTTTGTCTGTTTTTTTTATTTGCATTTTATTTCAGATTCACTTCATCAGGATTTATCTGAGAAAAACAAATAGTGATTTAAACTTTTAAAGATAAAATCCTTCTTAAGTGTGGCACTCTTAAGGTCACTGGGTTCAAAATTGTTCAAAACCAGCATTTTAATTTGAAGCAACTTTAAAATTAAAGCTCAGTAATCAGTCTATACCTTTTTATTAAATGCAAAGATGCTAAGTACAGAAGTTCAGGGTTAACATGGTTAAAAAATTACCGTTTCTCAGTTGATATTTCACCACACTTGCAAAGACCATGTATTTCCCCATGTAATTACACAAGCTTTAAAACATCACACTGAACAACTGCTCCACTTCTGTACTGCAAATTACCTACATTTTCAAACAGATCTTTCAAATAATTTTTCTTTTTTGAATTCATGTGTAATTTTTCTCACCTCGAGATATCCATGTAACTGAGATTGGAGGGCACAGGGCTGACATCCAGTTGTTGTAGCTCTGTAGGGAGAAATCCAAACACATTAACTTAAAGCAAGGACAGGCAAGGTCTTTTACAAAGGTCTATTACAAAAGCAGGCAAATGGAAATTGGTGGGGAGCATGAGGGAGGGAGAGGATGGTAATGACATGTTAGAAAAGAATGATGAAAGAGACAATGAGACTGCTGCACTGATGAGAAAAGAGAATGCATGGGATGAAGCAAAATTAAATGAATATGAAATGGAGTGGCATATTTGCACATATATACAAATATTGTGTGTTACAGTTCAGAAAAGAGATACAAATCAGTGATTTCACTTCAGAAATGGGTGAAGTCATAGCAAGCCAAACCCACCATTGTTGGAGGCGTAGATGCCTTTGAGCAAGCAACCCTTAGCCTTGAGCCTAGTGATGTGGTTCCTCTCGCAGTGAAGCACCTCCAGTCGGGGGAAGACTGAGGCATCCAGATCTGGCAGCCTGTTATCCCTCACGTCCAGCTGGGTCACGTGTCTCAGGAGGTCAGGCTCATCTGGCACCATGATGGAGATCTTATTCAACCTGACAAGAGGAGGCAGGAAAGAGGCAAAGGTTCATCCAAGTGCACAGGATTTGGCCTTTCTTGTATGGCAGGGAATATGCCCTGGGTTGCTGCCGATATATTGTGCAGCTTCATCAGTTTGTATAGTGCTCTGTCCAATGTACCACATTGATGGAGAAAGAAAGCAGAGACAAGGTAATGGTTTTGATTTGTAAATTGTGTGGTATCTACTGCTGGTACCTTAAAATGTTCAAGCACTCTGTTGTTAAGAACGAAAATATGAACAGAATAAAAACATAAATATGCAAGTTTGTTCCATAAGAAATAAATTCAAAACAAATCAAATGACTCTGCCTTTTGTTTTGATGAGAAACTCTGAGTTTAAAAAGTTTACAAATTCAAATAGCAATTCAAGAGCTTTTCAAATGGCTTTTTTGTCCAACAAACAACTCCAAATCTGCAGATTCACAGCAGACAAAAACAGCAAAGAGCAAAAGATATTTGACACGAGTATCAAATCAATAATATTTGCACGTATTTAAAAAACAAAATAAAATGCAATCTCATCAGAGACACCAAGTGATCTTTGTACAAACATGTGATAATGCTGGAAAAATCTCAACAAATATACAAACCACGTTCAAAGTCAAAAAAGTGAAGTATTAACTATAAAATAGTGCAAGTCACACCAGCTCTGCGTTTTTCCAGACAATGGGAAGACACCTGATGGAGCCACTGCAAGCAAATGATTTCCTTATTTCATGTTGTCTGATGATCTACTTGTGTTTTGATTTCTATCGTTAGTGGAATAAAGTGCCATTGGGAACAGTGTTTGGGACATGCATGACAGGGGACTTAAATGATGCTTTTTCTAAACAAAATTCTCAAAGACTAGCTATAAAATCAATCATAACAAATAAATTTGTAATTATTTGCTTTCCATTTCATACCTTAGATCAATGTGTTTAACATGGAGCAATCTGAAATTCTGCAGGGTGAGTGTTTCTAGGTGGTTCCCAGCCATGCACAGCTTCTCCATGGAGGACAGCCGCTCCAGCACCTGGGGCACGTGGCTGAACTGGTTGAAGGAAAGGCCCAAGTAACTCAGTCTCTGGAGGGAACCCAGCTCATTGGGGAGTTCATTTAAACTGTTTCCATCTAATAAGAATGTCTGCAAACTGAGACAAGAACACATGATTGGACGATTGATATAATTAATGAAATAAAGGATGTGAAGATTGCATGTCAAGCACAATTTTTCTTTCCATATACCGTTAGTTTGCCTCAAGATATATGTTGTTATAGGACTAAAAATTCCCCATCCAAAATCAGTGAACTTTGTGTCCAGCAGATGGCAGTAGCTGCATAAACGCACTACTGGCTACTTCAGGAATTTATACCAAAAGATTAAATCTCATCAACAAATATACCTGTAAGTTTTTAATGACTGCTAGGTGTAAAAGACAAGCATTAGAATGCAACCTATAAGTAAAGACCTAGTTACTAAAATTGGCCAAATGATGCATGAACTTACAGTTAAAGATTCTTACTTAAAATAGTAAAGATTTTACATCTGTATATATTTTGTCACTCCTTTAATGAGTGGGTACAGGGGCTTTTCTACAGGCAAAGGAGTTAGTACTGGAGAGAAAAAAAACCCCATTCAGCCAACAAAATTATTTATGACTGATTCTCTTGAAAGTGTTGGTCCAGAATTAAGATGTATCACAAGTACCTTACAATAAAAAACATCTAAGGAGTTTACCAAAACAAAAGAAATAAAAATGGCAGACCTGGACTTCAGGAACACTGCCTGACTAAAGCATAAACCACAGAATCACCTGTGCAATGTATGGTGTTCACGGTGTTGTTTGCTTAAATGTTGGAAGTAGCAATGTGCATCATTGTGGTTGTTATGCCACGTGACTGTTGCCAGGTAGCTTTCACATTTGACTATGTAAATTTCTGACAGGCAAAAACGTGGTTGGTTTGTGAAAAGGTTCATTAGTTGCACTGAAATGGCATCATTGCAAGCAAGCGTTGGCCAACTTTATAAGTAAAAGGTGTGGTACTGTAAGAGAGAGTTGGGTAGTTCCCAAGGGTGCACGTGTACAGTAGACAGACAAGGTATACACCAAAAAAACAAAAAAACAAAAGTAGATTTGGGTACACAGATATGCTGAGTTTACCACATTTTTAAATTTTGCAGTAATAAATATCCTTGGCTTTAAGAGTTTGGTAAAAGAGAAATGTTTATCATGACTTCTGTGCCCTCAACATGTTCTTCTTGTTGCTTACTTGGTCATGGCACCCACAGAGCTGGGGACAGAGACCAAGTAGTTACAGCTGAGGTTGACCTCCGTCAGAGTGGGGATGTCACAGATGGCCAGGGGGAACTGGCCAAGGTGGTTGTTGGAAAGATTGAGGCTCCGAAGACGAGAAAACCTGGAGACAGTGGATAAAAGTATTAACAAAAAGATTATTATAAGTTTTAGGGATGACTGAAGAGCAGCATTGCATCTTGTCAACATCAATATTGTATGAGAGAAAGCATATCACTAGCTAAAGTAAGAGTAGCTTACCAATGCTATTTTTTTTTTTTTAAAAAGTGAATACACAGTGAAATTCAACACACCCACAAACAAAGCCTTCCTTAATAGTATGGCTAAACATTCATGTTTGAATGTTGAGCAAACAAGTGCGGCAAAGAAGCCTGTGTTGTTCATTTAAACACCAGTGACCAGTGGCTTTCAGTGTGCTGCCCCATGGCAGATCAGTGACCTTCACAGGAGTTGAGTCTCTCTGTCTTTATTTATCCATCTACACAAATACGAACACACACATGCAACCTGCTATCATCTATCACAGAGAGGCAGCTAGAGATGAGAAGCGCACCATATTAGCACCGCACGCTGGAGCAGCTGCTAACAGTGGCACTTGATTTGCCACACTATGTACACACACAGGTTGCACACATCCACACAGTATATCACGATGATGGGGAAAAAGCCAGCCGAGACGCCGGGAGTTATTGATTAGCGTGACCGAATAATTCCAGCTGAGGGTGACTCCTGCGGGAGGTGGGTAGAGAGCATGTGGGAAAATGTCATTCCACCATTAAATCACCCTCTGCAATCTGCTGAGTAATGCTCACACCCCTTCCTCAGACTCCTTCCGTTATCTTTGTCATACACTGACATTCTGGCTTCTCATGTTACTCCCATTCTTATGTATTTAAAGCAGCACAAATTATTTTTAGATTGCAAACTGTAAACAATTTGTTTTGCTTAAAGTTGTAGCCTCAAAGAGAATCGTCAATACAAACAACATGGAGGACCCAGGTAAGGGTCAGCAATCTGGAGAGACTTTGCGCCTGCCAATCATATAAGCAGTAGTTTTCGAACCCGAATGGTGGTCAAGTGACAAGACTGAAAAGCCTTCCACGTTGAATTCTCCCTCTAAAGTGGGATTTGTGCTTCTGTGTTGAATCTATGCCATAGGTAACTGCAAACCCTTCTGACAGCCTGAGTTGTAACTGACGCTGTAACCTTATGTGCCCTCTCTGGACATGCAACTTCCCTTATGTTTTGGCCAGAAACTTCACATGTTAGACATGAATCGTTAAATCGATTAATATTATCTTCACTTTACTTGCCTCTTGTCAGCTCCACTCCACATGAAAGGCATTTGTGTGAGATTGAACAGGGACAAGAGTAACTAGCACCACTGTAAATGACAGCATTAGGATGGATTTTTTTTTTTCAGACTGAACTGAAATGAGATGATTGCAAGTGAATTAGGGTGAATAATAAATAAATATCAATTCAATAAATGTATATTATTGGATGTCTTCATTTGCAAGGCATTGCATCAGAACTAGGAAAAGCTGGAATGAAACTTTAAAACAAACACTTGACCTCTTTCCTCCTTTTGGCTTTTGTTCATTTCAATGACTTTTATGTCCTTCAGTCGATAAACTATCTTACATATGTAAATACACAGGCCAAAGGTACAATTAAATGCATAGAACAGCAGCCATTCCCCTCAGTGAGCGGTAACCTCTGTCTCAAAGAGAGAGGCATGCTGGGAAGGCAGTCCCATGCCAGATGAGAGAGCTAGTATCCCAGACAACTGATTATGCATATCTGATTGGCAACTCACCCACCAGTTCGTATTTGGCCTGAAAGAAAATAGAAAGAAAGAGGAGCCATGCGGCAGGTTCATGTTCCATTGCGCTTGGAAAAATACAGGACACTATAACCCCATGTTAGATGTCATAGCAAGCTAGTGTTTATACTGAAACAAAAACAACCTCTCACACAACAGTCCACACAAAAACACACACACACCCACATTCATACAGGCTACATACAGAGTATTATTGTTCTTGAGGCCAGCTTTTCGGACTTCAGTCTCTTAAGGGAAAGAGAGTACTCAAGTAACTCTGCTGCACGGTTCTGTCAGAACCCCTCTATTTTCAGCTAACTATTCATCTCTTTCTCATTACTGACCTCATTTTCTGTCATGCTGGGTCAAATGCGGATGAGCCTACTTATGTTTGGCAGAGCTAAATTGATGCATCTCACTTGACCAGCAGGGGAGCTGTGCATCACTCAGATATTAAGACTAGCTATTTCCTTAACATCATCTTCTTTTTAATATCAGTCATTATGATGGGGATTTTTAAAAAACGATTCAAAAAATTACTGTGGTAGAGAATCATAAAATCCTGACCTCATTCATTCACAAAATTCTGAGGAATACATAAAAGCAAGCAGGATTACACATGCACAGGCA